>PISW01010145.1:0-52755 GCA_004023785.1 Mungos mungo | reverse complement strand
CTATGAATGCAAACATATGGTATCTATCCTTCTCTGCCTGACTTATTTCGCTTAGCATGACACCCTCAAGGTCCATCCACTTTCCTACAAATGGCCATATATCATTCTTTCTCATTGCCATATAGTACTCCATTGTATATATATACCACATCTTCTTGATCCATTCATCAGTTGATGCACATTTAGGTTCTTTCCATGACTTGGCTATTGTTGAAAGTGCCGCTATATAACTATTTTTAATAGTTTATTGTCAAATTGGTTTCCATATAACACCTAGTGCTCTTACTCACAAGGGCCCTCCTCCATGACCACCCCCCTCCCCCATAAGCCCTCGCTTCGTTTTCAGTATTCAAGAGTCTCTCATGATTTGCATCCCTCTCTCTCCCCAACTCTCCCTTCCTCTCCCTATCATCCTCTGTTAGTTTTCTCCTGTTAGACTTATGAGTGCAAACATATGGTATCTGTCCTATGCCTGACTTAATTTGCTTAGTATGACACCCTCGAGGTCCATCCACCTTGCTACAAATGGCCAGATTTCATTCTTTCTCATTGCCATGTAGTACTCCATTGTATATATATTCCACATCTTCTTGATCCATTCATCAGGTGATGGACAATAGTTGCAAATACCAAGGAGATATCTTTCTAATGTCTTTATAATTTAATGGCTCCATCACCTTTTGTCCTCAGTACTGAACTGGGATCTGAATTTTATTCCTAAGCAGCCTTCTTTGGTTATCGCACTCCCTTCCTCTCCCTAGCTTGTGTTATTTTTTTTAAGTCATTTTAAATTTACATACTGTAGGGGCACCTGGGTGGCTCTGTCAGTTAAGCATCTGACTTCAATTCAGGTCATGATCTCATGGTTGGTGAGTTCAAGACCCAAATCCGGTTCTGCACTGACAGTGCGGGGCCTGCTTGGGATTTCCTCTCTCTCTCAAAAAAATAAAATAAAATAAAATAGGGGCGCCTGGGTAGCTCAGTCGGTTAAGTGTCCAGCTTCGGCTCAGGTCATGATCTCACGGTTCATGGGTTCGAGCCCCATGTCGGGCTCTGATTCTGTATCTCCCTCTCTCTACGACCCTCCCCTGCTCACACTGCCTCTCTCTGTCTGTCAAAATAAATTTAAAAAACATTAAAATTTTTAAAAAATAAAATAAAACAAACTTAAAAGATAAATTTGTTCACTCTTTTGGCATACAATTCTATGAGTTTTGACAAATGAATATAGTCAGGTAACCACCACCACACTTCCATCACCTCAAAAACTTGCCCAGGGCTGCCCTTCAAAATTATTCTCAAATTTTACTCCTGATATCTGGCAATTGTTGATCTGTCCCTGTATTTTTGCCTAATTCAGAATATCATATAAATGGACTCCTACAGTATGCAGATTTGTGAGTCTGCCTTCTTTCACGTCACAAACTGCATCGGAGATCCATCTATGTTGTTGCATGTTGTCAGCATTTCCTTCTTTTGTATGGATAAACCACAGTTAGTTAACCATTCACCCACAGGATGTTTGAGCTATTTCCAGCTTTTGGTAATTGTGAATTGAGATACTTTAAACATTTGTGTACAGCGTTTTGTATGAACACAGGTTTTCTTTTTGCTTGGGTAAATACTTAAGTGGAACTGCAGAGTCACACAGCAAGTATATGTTTAACTTCATAAGAAACTACCAAAATATTTTCCAAAGCAGCAGTATCATTTTGTATTTTGCCATGCATTGTGTGAGAGTCCCAATTTCTCTTCATCCTCACCAACACTTGATATTACCAGGGTTTTTTTTTTTTTTAAGTTTAGACATTTTAATGGGTATATAATGGTATCTTGTTGTGGTTTTATTTTGCATTTCTCTAATGACTAATGATACTGAACATCTTTTCATGTACTTAATTTGCTATCCATATATCCTTTTCAGTGACATGTCTCTTCCTGTCTTTTGCCATGTTCTAACTGGATTGCTTCCTTTTTTACTGTTGAGTTTTGAGAGTTCTTTATATATTCCAGATACTAGTTCTTTGTCAGATATGTGGTTTGCAAATATTTTCTCCCAGTTTGTGATTTGTCTTATCTATTACAGTGTTTTTCACAGAACAAATGTTTTTAATTTTGACAAGTTAAATTTTGTGATATTTTTTCTTTTATGAATTGAGGTTTTGGTTTCATGTCTAAGACTTCTTTACATAGTTGTAGATCCCAGAGATTTTTTCCTATGTTTTTTCTAAAAGTATTATAATTTTATTTTGTTTTTTAATGTTTATTTAGTTTTGACAGAGAGGGAAAGAATATGAGCTGGGGAAGAGTAGAGAGAGAGGGAGAAACAGAATCCGAGGCAGGGTCCAGGCTCTGAGCTGTCAGCACAGAGCCTGACATTGGGCTTGAACCCACAAACTGTGAGATCATGACCTGTGCCGAAGTCAAATGCTTAACCACCCAGGTACCCTATAATTTTATTTTTTACATTTAAGTCCATAATCCATTTTGAGTTAATTTTTGTATGTTATGAGACTTAGGCAGAAGTTTTATTTTGTTTTGTTTCATTTGCCTACGGAAGTTTGATTGCTCCAGCACCATTTGTTCTAAAGTTTTGAACTTTTTAGTTCAATAGCTTTCCCTCAGTGAATTGCTTTGGTGCCTTTGTCAAAAATCATTTTGACAGTTGTACTTGTATAGGTCGATTTCTGGGTTCTCTATTCTGATCCACTGATCTATGTGTCTGTCCCGTCACCAATACCACACTGTCTTGATTCCTGTACTTCTAGCTTACTTTTCTTCTCTTGCTGCAGTCCCCCGATGGTGCTATACATTAAATATCCAGGATGGAGAAGCCACATGCTACTCACCGAGGGGAGGAAATTATCACAGCAGCCTGGGTACTCGTTGTGAGCTCTCCTGCAACTGGGGCTTTCGATTGATTGGACGCAGGTCGGTGCAATGTCTGCCAAGCCGCCGTTGGTCTGGAACTGCCTACTGCAGGCGTAAGTGGTGTGTGTGCATATACTGACATGTGCATGTGAGAGAGGCTGGCCAGCCAGTCAGCCACTTGAGGGTATATGTCCAGAGGTGTTACTATGCCCTCTGTCAAGTGCAAATTGAGAATTTTCCACAGGTCTCCTGCAGAACGAATCCACATTCTAACATTCTAGCTCATTTTCTCCTCCTGTGGTTTTTGCCCAAGCAATATGGGCATTTATGTAACAACCAGTCCTTCTGGCTCAGAGAGCCCAGGAATACATATAAAGTTTGGGCTGGGAGCCTAATGCAAGCCTTGGCTTTTCTTTGGAGCTCTCAAGGATATGTGTGGTCTTATACTTTTTGCCATTCATGGTCAACTGCTGTTATTTCCTGGCCTAATGGCCTTAGAGGACCTTAGCAGTGAAGGCATAAGACATCTGCTGTTCTTCATTTTCTTCTGAAAGTCAAGAAAAATCCCTAAAGCTAGAATGTGGGAATACTAATACACATATTGTAAATTGTGTCCCTCTCAGCTCCCAAACCCCTACCTATTATTCAAACTCTACAGCCTATCCACTTTTAGTAGCTGAGCTTTGCCTGCCCATATATTCATCGCTGAATGTCATTTGCAGGACAGCCATTTTGGGGGGAGGGCTGAATTAGTCTCTTCAGGAGCTCACTCAATTCCTCAACTACCCCTTAGCTGCTTATAAGACTAATGGGATAGAAACACAAATGTGTGCACATGAATGCCGTGTGAGTAGATGCACAGCAATGAGCATTTAGAGTCAAATGGGATTGGTCAGGGAAGATGCTGTGGAGGAAAGGGAAAGTTTGATAGTGACAAAGAAGGAAATCACCACACCCCTCTAGGTGATTTTAAGTAATTTGTTCTTGCACTTGGACGCCATCATTTACAAAATGAATTTGAATTGGGCTTACAAAATTAAAATAATATGTCTAGGGGTGCCTGGGTGGTTCAGTCAGTTAAGCATCCAGCTTTGGCTCAGGTCATGATCTTGTGATCTGTTGAGTTCGGGCCCCACGTCCGGCTCTGTGCTGACAGCTCAGAGCCTGAAGACTACTTCAGATTCTGAGTCTTCCTCTCTCTCTCTGCACCTCCCCCATTTGCTCGTTCGCACTCTCTCTCTCTCAAAAATAATCATTAAAAATTTAAAAAAATAAAAAATAAAATAAAGTGTCTATAAATGAACATAAAATCAGTTAAAAGAATGGAGAGATACATATTTTCAGGTGTTTAGAATGGGCTAAATACAATGTTTGAACGCTGAATCTGGCTTTGTCCTTCCTTGTAAGAGAAAAAAGGGCAAACACCTTGGATCATTTTCACTGTCATATAATACTAAGAAAACAAATTCATTTGAAAAGCAATCCTTTTTTCTTGGCCCTGATTTCAAGGAAGTTGTTTTTCTATAGGTCTTTAAATAAAGGATATTAGAAAACATAAAAGGCAATCATCTTCAAGTCTGGTTTGGCCAAGAAGCCAAATAAACAGAGCTTATATATAGAATCTTTATTCAAAGCTCCAATAATTGAACATACGCAAGGCTAGAACTTAGATCGCCAAAAGTGTAATTTGCCTACTTCTCTCGAGTATTAGGCATCTCATACCAGAATTTGGCAAGCTCACAATCAGGCTCACAATCACTTCATGGAAGCAGTCTCCACTTCTAACACATGTCTAAAGCCCATAGATTCCTCTTTAATCAAATACCACCAAGTCTGGACGTCCAGGCACTGGTCTGACTTGTATTCTCATCCAAGTATAAAGCAAGACTGCTTCCACATGAAAGTGAGCCTCAGCTGAGGGGTGCGGTGGTTAATGCCAAAATTATACTCAGAAGGGAGCTTTGAATTTGCTAAAGGACAAATAAGGTTTGAGGAAAAAGATCTGAAAGGAGTTGCTGAGGCCCTAAATGAGTTCAGAGGTTTATATGCATTGTCTCTTTTTTTTTAAGTTTTATTTATTTTTGAGAGAGAGAGAGCGAGCATGAACAGGGGAGGTCAGAGAGAAAGGGAGACACAGAATCCAAAGCACGCTCCAGGCTCTGAGCTAGCTGTCAGCACACAGCCGGACACAGGGCTTGAACCCACGAACCACGTGATCATGACCTGAGCCAAGCCAGATGCTCAACCAACTGAGCCACTCAGGTGTGTCTATGCATTGTCTCTTTTAACCTGCACAACAATCCTATGAAATATCCACATTTTACAGATGAAAACAGTGAGACTCAGAGAAAGATGAGGTAATTTTCTCAGGTCACAAAGCTAGTTAAAAAGTGGAGCTGGGATCCAAACTTGAGCATGATTCTGAAGTCCATGCACTTAGACAAGTAATTTAGTTCTTTTAGAACCTTCAAGAACACTTCTGTACTTCATAATATGAAAACAAAAAGGCGATTAGGCACAAGAATGTAAGGACAGTTTGGGGTAGGGTTTTCTGTTTTTTTTCTGCTGTCTCTGATATGGTTCTTCCTGTGGTAGATGCCCAGGCATCACCTCCAGATAGTCCTACAGGTCATTGAGCTTGCCACTTGGTTCTCTCTTAGAGATAAGATGCCATGCACTGCCACTCATCACTAGTGGCATTTACACCTGCACAAATGGGGTGCTTCTTGACTCCCGCTGTGACTACAGCTGTTCCAGTGGCTACCACCTGGAAGGTGACCGCAGCCGAATCTGCATGGAAGATGGGCGATGGAGTGGAGGCGAGCCTGTATGTGTAGGTAAATGGTGGTCACTCCCAGTTGTCCTGCTGCAAAGAGCTACCCTGGCATTGCATCCACAAAAGATGTAGAATTCTCACCACAGAAGGTACTCCTGCTTGCTATGAGGGTGACACCCTGGGCACAGTCCTAACAAAGTAATCACTTCCCCCTGGAGCTGGGCTTCCTTTCCCAGTTTCATTGAGCATTTGAACTGAGTGTGCATCTTTTATCTACCCAGTTATTGTAGTGCTGCTTCTATGGGTTCCCTCCAGGGAAGGTATGGGGACCATGAGTCAGCACTTGATTTCTGACCTTGACAGACATAGATCCCCCCAAGATCCGTTGTCCCCACTCACGTGAGAAAATGGCAGAGCCAGAGAAACTGACTGCCCGAGTATATTGGGACCCACCCTTGGTGAAGGATTCTGCTGATGGTACTATCACCAGGTGAGTAACGGATTCCCCTTATGCCTCCCAGCAGTTTCTCAGGATGCTCACACTGAAGTGCACAGGCTGATACCAGAGTGATGATGTGCCCCAGACCCCAATTCTAAGAGTCTCTTTCCTCAGTGACTCTCTTACTCTGTCCCATACAGGGTGACACTTAGGGGCCCCGAGCCTGGCTCTGACTTTCCTGAAGGAGAGCATGTGATTCGTTACACTGCTTATGATCAAGCCTATAACCGGGCCAGCTGCAAGTTCATTGTGAAAGTACAAGGTCAGAAAGAAGTCTTCCATTTCTATGTTTTTCATTATTCTTGCTCTATCCTGACAGTCTACATGCCCACCCAAACCCTCTTGTCTTTAGGCCTTAAACAGATGCATCTTTTGTATTGGGAGAGGGAAAAAACAAGTTCACTTAAACAGGGTCATTCAGGAAGCTGCATTACAGGTGTATACACGTATCAGAAACCCCAACTCCCCAACAAGACTTTCTCACTCTCCTAAATCTAGATAACATTCATGAAGATACTCTGTATTTGTTTTTTTCCTTAGCCTTTTAATTATCAAATCTAACCAGCCTTCTTTCTTGGTCTTTATTTTTGCTGAAGTTGGTGGTGTTAGCTTCCTGATTCTTCCTCTTTGTTTTGCATTGTGTTGTGTTGATTTGGTTTTTCCATTATAAAGATAATTCATGCTCATTGTTTAACAGTTTGGAAATAAAGAAATATACAATGGGAAAAATCTATTACCCCATCATCCAGAGGCAATCACTGTTAATCTTTTGGTATTTTCCTTCTAGTCTTTCATCTACATATACTTTCAAAAAGTATATAGCTGAGATCATACTTATATCCAATCTTAGATCACCCTTTTTCACTTTCATTACAATAGTAATTATCTCATACTCTTTAAAAATTCTTTAGAAATATTTTGAATGACAACATAATAATCTAAGAATATATTTTGTTTGCTTAACACTCTACCACTGATGGATATTTAAGTCTTCTCCAATTTATTTTTGATATTAAAATTAATTTTTAAGGTAGTCACCTTTGCACAGGGTGTCCACAAAGTCTGAAAACAAACATTTTTTTACAGATTTATAGCCTTTTTCATGACAATATGTATACTCACCTGTTGCTCCATGTTTTAGGAACATCTTTGTCTGCATTTCAGATTTAATTCCTTAAGAGAAAAATCCTGACTCCCCTCTTGGGCACTGGAAACACAAAGAAAGCGTTCATTCTGATCATCCTAGGTCTCATGATCTAGAAAACACAACATGAGCACCCTCTTAACACTTTTTTCCTAAAAGCGATACCATAGCCCCTAACTTGAAATTCTCCCTGACAGTGAGGCGCTGCCCAACTCTCAAACCACCACAGCATGGCTACCTCACCTGCACCTCAGCAGGGGACAACTATGGTGCCACCTGTGAATACCACTGTGATGGAGGTTATGAACGTCAAGGAACCCCCTCCCAGGTCTGCCAGTCCAGCCGCCAATGGTCAGGATCACCCCCCATCTGTGCTCGTAAGTAAAAACCGGGGATGGGGAGAGTGGACATATTGATCAGGGCTACTTTTCAGTATCTTTCCATATGTATGGCACAATGGTCCAATTGCAAGACGGATGATGTGGGAATGGGGGTTTCTTACATGTGTTTATTTTAAGGGCTAATGATCCCCCATACAATACTCCTACCACAAGAAGAGTTCAAACTCTCCAAGTATTCTTTCAGGATTTCCCCCAAGGAAAGGCAGAAACAACCAAAAAGGATTAACCTGAAAGACTGAAACTCAAGGTGTTGTCACAAGTTATGATAAGGCCATACTCTGATCATCTGTTTTTGCCCTAGCTATGAAGATTAATGTCAATGTCAACTCAGCTGCTGGCCTTCTGGATCAGTTCTTTGAGAAACAGCGGCTCCTCATCATCTCAGCTCCTAACCCCTCCAACAGATATTATAAAATGCAGATCTCTATGCTCCAGGTGAGACCCACCCACTAATGAGGTCTTATCTCTTATACAGACTCCCAAACCCCACCCCATTACTCCCTTACCTCTTTCAAATCAAAGAGTTGCTCTTAATGCAGCACAAACCCCACTTCCTCAAACTTTTTGTGGGGAAGATTCAATCCGTTTTACTGTAGACAAATTTAGCACATTTTAAAAAGTGCTATATTTTTACTGAAAAGGCAGCAAAGGCACTGGAATGATGGGTATGACTTGAAGGGGGCATGGTGAAAGATGGTAAGGGAGCATGGCAAAGCACTCTGGAGAGACTGGTAAGAGAGGTGTGAGCAAATGTAAATGTTGGGAATTAGGTTTATGTTTTCAAGGAATAAAAGCACTAACACTTAGATGGTAAGTGCTATTTAAATACTAGGTGTATAAGCTCATGCTTTACACCTATTCATTTAATTCTCGCAACAACCTTCATAAGGTAAGTACAATTACTATCTCCATTTCCTAGGTGAGGAAACTGAGGCATAGAGAGGTTAAGGAATTTGCCCAAGATTACTAGATAGTAACTAAGCATGCTGGGATTGAACCAAGGCAATCTAACTCCAGGATCTGTGCTCTTCACCACTATAGTAGTAGAAGAGAAGGAAAAGTGCTGTGATATTTCAAAGTAAAATGAGGGAATTACGTGACAATTTTTTGACAATTTTTAATATACTAAGAGTCACCTAGCCAAAACCACTTATGGAAAGGGGGGAGTCAATAAGACACAATAGATATACCCATTGGGTCTTATAAAAAAATTCTTGAAGAGAATGAAGGGTATACTGACAGGACTAAGAGAAATGGCTCTGAGGAGCTACAAGGGACAAGAGAGAAAATGCTATTTAGGGGGATTAAAAAGGTTAAATATTAGAAGTTGCTAAGTCAATATTCAGAGGTCCATGATGGCAGCAGCTTTATCAAAAGAATGACGTTGGGTGTCCAGACCAAAAAGGTCCTAGTTCCTCCAGCAATCTAAAGAAAATGGGGGCAGACAAAGGCAATACCTCAGCCTGAATAGAAAGCAAAAACAGGAACAGGAACCAGTAAGTAAGGACAGTGATTCTGAGGGTCAGGACTAGAGGAGTAGCCCACAGATTAAATAAGGGGTCGGGCACCAGGGAGTGTTCAATGTTGCTTTAAACTTTGCTCTCTGTAACTGGCTAAGAGGCGACCCTGCAATACAAAGTAGGACAAAGAGGCAGAGTATGGTTACAGGGTGTCCTGTACAGTGTGAAGAACTCAACAAAGGACAATGAAAAGAGCACTGGAACTACCTTGGAGAAACCTTGGAGATTGAGGGAAAGGCCATGGCCATGTTGCCTAGTGGTAAGGAGCATACACCTGGGCAGGCAACGCCCTCAGTTTGGCCTAGCATTTCATTGTCATGCAAATTTGGGCAAGTTACTGTCTCCTCTACAGGATAAGAATGATACCACTTACTTTATTAGGGGTGTTTTAAGGATTAGCTTATTCTTGCAAAGCATTAGGTATGTGTGTTCAATAAATGACAGCCATTATAATCATATCACCATAGCCATCTGTTAAGGACGTATGTAGTGTAAAGCCAATGTAATACTAACCAAGTAGAGATGATATTTCTGCAATTTATCAGTTACATTTCATTTTTCTACCCCACAGGATGTGACAGATTTGGTATATTTCATTAGAATAAAAGAAACACTATTAGGGCAAATGCTTCAGAAATAACAGAGGAAAGAGGTTGTCAAACCGTATAGTATGATGGTTGAGGTAGAAGCCCCCTCCTTTCCCACACTGCCTCAACATGGTCCCAGGAGAAATTATCTAAGTAGCCTTAGGTTTGAGTCTGAAAGCCTATTCCATAAAACCTTCTCTTCCCTCCCAGCAATCCACCTGTGGACTGGACCTGCGCCATGTGACCATCATTGAACTGGTGGGACAGACACCTCAGGAGGTGGGGCGTATCCGGGAGCAACAGCTGTCAGCCAACATAATCGAGGAGCTCAGGTCCAGGCTGGGAGGTCACAGGGAAGGGGGTGGCAACAACCCTAGGCAGGACACTGGCAACAAGAGGGTTGAGGAAAAATCAGCAGACACTACTATCTTGAGGCATGTTTTGTGTTTGAACACTTGGGATACATTAGGTAAAACTAGAGAGTGGTGGAAATTCAAAATCAAATGGGTGGAGGGAGAGCATAAAAGACAGTGACCAGGCTCCACCTCAAGCTACCTCAGGACTATGCTTTTATTAGGTACCTCAGGTGACTCTGAAGCACAACCAGAACTGAGATACAGACTCAGATATGACTCAGAGAAGCCTCTGATTCTGTTGCCTTGTGTCCTCATCTGTCTTCAGTCTCCAAAGGAACAAAAGGCATCTGTAGGCATTAAAATCTGAAACATACCCCTCTGCCCCTGGGCAAAGAGTGGGTGGCAAGTGGTAGAAGTTGACTTTTTTCATTATCTATCCATTACCATCCCTTCAATGCCTCCACATACACTCAGTGCCAATAAAGCCATCACTCCTCTCTGTTCTATAAACAATACCTGCCTCTGGAGCTCAGTGAGGACAGAAAGATTCAGTCCCAGGCAAAGGAGAGACTGGGAAACACGCAGAGGAAAGAGACTGCTAACTTGCAGGTACAGATAGATGAGTTGACCAAATGATATTAATCAACCTCAGAGTTGCCATATATGCTTGTGCACTCTATGCCCAGCCCAATTCTATAAAATATCAGTCACATCATAGTGCATACGACTTGTGCTCCCTGGAGTTATTCTGTGCGGCCTGCATAGCTATATGTGATAACTCCACTTAAGGGGGCTTATAAGGGAAGCCTAGTCTGCTATCACTAAAGTTGCTCCATGTGAGATGAGGAAGAGTCAGCTTAGCAGAGTTAGATGCATAGGGACAGCAAGACTAGGGTCTGGTCAGAGAAAAACAAAGGGGTTTGAGATAGGTAGTAGAGGGTATGGGGACAGAAGGGAAGGAATTAGTCCATAGGTAGAGCTGTGAAATGTCAGAAGGTAGTAGAGCCTGGTGGGATGAATCCCAGACAAGGTCTCACACCTCCTGGGATCCTCTCTCTAGGCAATTTCAGCGCCTCACTCCCTCCTACTTCAACATGGTTTTGATTGACAAGCAGGGAATTGATCGGGAACGCTACATGGAACCTGTCACCCCCGAGGAAATCTTCACATTCATTGATGACTACCTACTGAACAACCAGGAGCTGACCCAGCGCCGGGAGCAAAGGGACGTATGCGAGTGAACTTGAGCCAGGGCATAATTGAGGTCAAGGGGGAAAAAGCTCCCCTAGTCAGGTGAAACTTGGGGCCTAACAAAAGGAGGAAATCGTTTCCCACAGTTCTAGCAACAGGACTCTGAGGTGGGTGAGATTCATCAATCTTGGGACATTCCCAAAACCCCTTTTAAGGGTTGTGTAATAGTTTCCCCAAACAAGTTTCTGCTTTCAGTAGCACTCGAGGAGCATAAGAAGGTAGGCAGGGACTCATTACAAGTCCTGGATAATGGGCTTGGGGTGAAAGTCTTCTTTCCCTAACGCGGGCCTCTGTGCAGCTCTCCAAAGCCTTCCAGATAAGTAAATTCTGAATTTATCCACCAACCGGCTGTTTTAAATGGTTCCTCTGCCCTGAGGTGACAGCAGAGGGCAGCACCATCACAACAACCAGGAAACTTAAGCAAATGTAGCTGGATTTTCCCTACAGGCTAACCATGTCGTAAGAGGTGGTGGGAGCTTCCAAACATTCTGGAACTTGTCATTTCCTCTTTTACGGCTTGAGTTACAAATGTTACGTAAAACATTGCTTCATCTAAGAGTAAGGAAAATGCTGCAATGGGAGGCAGCTTGGGAAGAAAAATCAGGCCATCCTTGCCCTTCCAGCTGGCTCATGGGCAACAATCTCTTCTTACTGAGCCTCCAGTTTCATAGCAAAAGGTACCAGTGCTTTCCCTTCTTCAGGGAAGCCCCAAGCTCATGTTCTAGGGAACCTCAAAACCACCACTCCAAGCCTCTGTAAAACTAAATACTGGAGCACAAAAAAAGACAGATTCAGCCACATGTATTAACTTACTCAGCTAATCACTTTTAAGAGATGAGTACACGGGTGCCTGAGTGGGTCAGTTAGTTAAGCATCTGACTCTTGATTTTGGCACAGGTCATGATCTCATGGCTTCGTGGGTTTGAGCCCTGCATCAGGCTCTGTGCTGGCAGTACAGGGCCTGCTTAGGATTCTCTCTCTCTCTCCCTCCCTCTCTCTGTCCCTCCCCAACTTACCCTAACCTCTGTCTCTCTCAAAATAAATAAAGTTTTAACAAAATGAGAGATGAGCACAGAGCAGGTGGGAGCTACTGTGGCACAAAGTCAAGCCTTAAGTTCCAGACCTGAAAGTAAATTTGAGGCCGGGACCTTGTGAAATGGAGCAACACTCTACGGTGCGTCAGTGTTTAAAAGAAAGGTGTTCTTCCTATGCTGCTGAGAACTTTCTTTTCTATACTCATGGGACCCGATGTCATGGTTAAGTTTTAGCAGCCTTTCTCCTTCAGCTTTGTCTAGGGTGGTCACCAGTGGAAAATTAGAGAAGCAGGCTGAATGGAGAGGCAGAGCTAATGCTTGAGCACTTACTATGTGCCAGGTGCCATTCCAATCTATCAATTGACTCTGAAATCTTTATAATAACCTTATAAGGCAGGTCTCATTTCACAGATGAGGGAATTGAAGCACAGAAAGTTTAGGCAACTTGCCTAATATCAGACAGCCAGTAAGTGCCAGAGTTGGGATTTAAACATCAGCAATCTGGCTCCAGAGTCACTGTTCTTAAATATTATGCTGTACCTCCTCTACTTTTTCTACTTTTCATTTAAAGACAGTTGACTGCTCCAAGACAAAGGTTTCACTTTCTATATACAATCCTACTCAGACACAAGACTTGGGAATGAGCCCCGGAGGAAAAAGAGAAATGGAAGGCTTTCAAGCCAATGAAGAGGAATGGGACATAAATCATGACCCAGAACATATGGAGGTAGTAGTGAGTCAGACAGAACCTGTTTTCACTGCAGGCTCAGTGGAAATCTCATTTTTTAAAATAAAAATGAAAAGTTGAGTGGAACAGGATGTGGAGTAAATGACCAAACCTTGGAGCAAAAAATTCCCTTCTTCCTCTTCCCTCCAAGGAAATATAGGAGCTTGAAAGTCAAAAGACAACTTAGGGGCAGTAGATGAAATCCAATGAACTAATGTGGGAAATCTCTGGTCAGACAGGTCTGTGGTTCCAAAGGCAAAGATTGCACATTAGTCAAAATAAATGCCCTTCCTTGTGTTTATCACTTACACCTCAAGTGGCAGGCCAGGGTATGCTAGCAGGTCAAAGGCCCAAATGATAACATGAAGAGGCCCACTGCTTCTTGAACCAAGTTTCTCCCTGGGCCTGACTTTCCCACCGAAATGCTTCTGTAGTTTAAAAAATTTGAGAAGGTTTTGTTTTGTTTCATTTTGCTGAGTAGTCAGGCAAGTCAATCTTCCTTTCTTTAGGTAGAGTTTTACTATAACCTCTTTTGCATTATGATGCAAGAAATTCCAGCTGTTAAAGAAATGGAAGCAGGCACCAGCAGAATCAGATTCACAGCCAGACAAGGGGCTAGCCTTACCCCCAACCTTATACATATCTGTTTCTGTTTTCCTCTGTCTGCCTTCCATCTCCCCCAAGATCGATCGATCTCTCTTTCTCTCTCTCTCTCTCTGTCTCTCTCTCTCTCTTCATCTCTCTCTCTCACATATACACACAGCTATTGAGTCAGCTGGTTAGGTAACTTCCAAAGCATTCTGGTTTTCCTACTTTCCAAACTAAAATGATTTCTTTGAGATTTCTTTAAAGTTTTTTTTTTTAATTTTTTTCCCATAATTTTTTATTGTCAAATTGTTTTCCATACAACACCCAGTGCTCTTCCCCATAAGTGTTTTTTTAAATATTTTTTTTATTTAGTTTTGAGAGACAGAGAGAGAGACACAGTGAGCAGGGGAGGGTCAGAGAGAGAGGGAGACACAGAATCTGAAGACAGGCTCCAGGCTCTGAGCTAGCTGTCAGCACAGAGCCCGACGCGGGGCTCAAACCCACAAACCGTGAGATCGTGACCTGAGCTGAAGCTGGACGCTTAACCAACTGAGCCACCCAGGTACCCTGAGATATTTTAAAAGAAAGGACTCATGCATTCCTCTCAGCCTTTGCCCATAACGCATGTAACATCCTCGCAGGAAGCAGCATGGTAGAGTCAGACCTTGATTCAAATTGTAACTCTATTGCATAAGAGTGGGCTTGACTTTCCTAATCTGTAAAAAGGAAATTTTCCTACTTCTAAGGTGTTTGGAATAATTAAGGAATAATATACAATGTGCCTAACATAAAGCTTTTTACACAAAAGGCATTTGATATATATTAATGCCTTTTTGCACAAGAGGTCAAGAGTCACTTGGGTTCTACCTCGAAATCCAGGTTTCTCAACCCAGGGCCTTGTTCCTGAGATGGGTTTATTTACTATATGTGTTAATCATTTCTCAAGACTAAATAATGGTACTTGGAGCAAAGGGGGGGAAAAGGCCCTACCCCCCAGAGATATTGAAGGATCCAGAAAGAAACCCCGCAGAGAACATCTTCCTTCCCCTGTGCACATGTCTCTCCTTCCTTGTGGTAGGGGACTACAGAGCTAAAGGAGGAGTTCTCTTGGCAATTGAGAGAGAAAAAAAAAGTGGTATGACTTTTAAAATGGATTTTCAGTTCTCTCCATAGATACCAAACACAAAAGTCAATGGATCAGAGCTCGGCAGAGGTATTAGGCAGCAATGTACGGAACAGGAAACTTTCTTTGAATCCACACAAAATGATTAGGGAAGGGCATTTGTCACTTTGGTTCTTCTCCTTCAAGCCACTGAGCAGCAACAACAGTAAGTGAGGACATCAGAGAGAAAAGCATATATAGAACTAGCAAATGCAAACACTTAACAGGTGAAAAAGCTTTATTGAATCACACATACATTTCAGGGGATAGAGAACAAAGGAGCAAGTTACAGCCCAGGATCCCCAATGATGGTTTCCGTTACAAGATTAATCCATACCAAATAAACCTTTTAAAAACACTCCTCCATTCAGTTCACATGTACAACAGAAACCACTGCAGCTGCCCCCAGTCCAGTGGCCTTATAGGAGAGTCAACTAGCAGACTCTACCAAAAGGGATTTTTCCTACGGTATAGACTCCTTTCACAAACAACTCGATTTAGATAGTGTTGCAAGAATAACAAGGTCAATTTGGTACAGGGAGTTTCAGAAAATGAACCTTAGATCACCAGACCCTTCTTAGAAAGGTCTCAGGACACCACACCCATGTTACATCTAGGACAAGTATAGGACACAATAGGAAAAATATAAAGTGAAACCACTTCAAGAAGGAAGTCAGAATAACTGGGCGATTCTCTGAACACATTCTCTTGGAGCCCTAACAGTGCTCAGTCTGAAGAAACACTGGGCCAGTTCAGACAGTACATGGCTATTCTGGCTGGTGTAATAGAATGTCGACCATATTCTGTGTGGTACCACATCACAGACACAAATGCTAAGAAAGATGTGGTATATGAGAGTGACCATATCTTGTCTTTTATTAGAGAAATGAGGAGCTCTCAGACAACAGCTTTATCTGTATAAAATGTAAGGATCTAGCATGGGCTGGGAGACATTTCACTCTCAGTCACTCTGGTCCTATGAGACCACTGAAAAGCCATTGCGGTCATGTCCATGACTCAGTCAAAAGGCCACTATCTAATTAAAGTGTTTTTCTAAAGTAGTTCCATTATAAGGGTCTCCTAGAGGTCTAGGGAAGGTGTATGGAGTGCCGAGGAACTTAGGAATTTTCTTAGCCTTTCAAAGAAAACCATTAGACCAAAGCGATATGGAAATTGCTTAAACACAAGAAGAGTTAAAATCCAAGTTCTAGAAACTTATCAAGGTAAAAATAGAGTTCAAAACATAAACTGGAAAGGAAAGGGCAAACCTATTCACTTCTCTCCCATCTTCTCCTGTCCTTATTAACCCAACCCTGCTTCTCAGAGCATTGGCCTTGGACCTATACAAATGCCAAAAGTAGCCAGGGCTTCCTGGAGAAGTAGGAAAAGAATTGCAAGGCAGGAGATAAAAACTTGTTTTAAAAGATTTTTAAGTTAAGTGGACATCATAAAGATAAAATAATAGACTCTGGAAATATACTAGATTATGAACAAATAAAAACATTTCCAACAGACCCATATTGGTGAGCATGCTTTAAAAAGAGGAACAAATCTTCATCACTCTAACATAATGAAATTTGTAGAAATACATGTTTATACACACACACACACACACACACACACACACACACATACACATACACACACTAAATATAAATCTTTGCTGTTGGTTTCTTCACTTCCTCTGACTTGCCCTGGACAGGGCGGGACCTGCAAAGAAGGACAGGGACTCATAAGCCTGGCTTCTGCTTGGCCATTGAGGAACGAAGCTGCAGAGTCCCTTCTGCCCAAGACCCTGGGTACTGTCGCATCTTCTGCCACAGGCTCACTTCTTCCCCAGTCGAGTCCATCCAGTCCACCACTTCCCCATTACTGATCCCTGAGGAGAAACACCAGAGGAAGATGAACAGGGAACCCACTCCACAGCCCCCCGGAAAAGATGGGTTATAGAGCAAGGGTAGCCATTCCATAAAAGACAGTGTGCTATGAAGATGGGCTGATGGGACAACAGTCTGCGAACCATTCCCTGTTTACCCTGCAAAGCTATTTCTGTGTTCCTGAGACTCTATCAGAGACTTCAGGTTGATGAAATGTGACTCCAAACAGCACATGATAGCCTCAGACCTCTTATTCTGGGGCCATTATAGAGTTCTCATGTCTGACACCTCATCCCAGAGCTACTGCCCTTCTCTTATTGCCAACTTAACTGAAAATTAAAAGAAGAAGAAAAGAAAAAGAAGGAAGGAAGCAAGGAAGGAAAGGAAGGAAGGAAGGAAGAAGAAAGGAAGAAAGAAAGAAAAGGAAGCAGCAGCAACAGCTGAACATCTTTTTCTCTAGCTGTAGAGTCCAGGCCTGGATTTCAGATTGTATGTCCTAATCTCTTGTACATTTATTCTTTCAACAAACATTTACTGAGTGCCTACTATGTACCAGGCACTCTTCTGGGCTCTGGAGATACAGTGGTGAACAAAAAAGTTCTTCCTTGCAGGCAACTTACATTTGGACAGGGATAGCAGGAAATATATAAGTAAGTCAAAAGTACTTCAGATAGTAAGATATGTGTTGTGAAGTAAATGAACAGGGTGATCTGTAGTGCCTAGACCAGGGCCTCATTTAGATGGAGTGGTCTGAGGACCTGTCCAAGGAAAGATGGGAAGGAGCCTTCCTATAGAGGCTCCCTATAGAAGTTAACTATAATTGCAAAGGTTATGAAGTTGGAATAAGCTTGGTATATTTGGAGAGAGGAAAGAATCATTGTGCTTGGAGCATAGCTGAACAAACAAGAGAGTGATATAGGATAAGACATAAATGAACAAAGGGTCCAGAATCTATAGAGGCCCATCAGAATGGCGAGAACTTTGGACTGTCTTCTAAAGTACAGTAGTAAACCACTGAAGAGTTTTAAGCAGGGGACTGATATGACCTGGCTTATATTTGTAAAAACATCATTCTAGACACTTTGTGTTAAATACTTTGTATGACTTATTAATACACAAGTACTATTAAAGGCTGCAGGCATGTAGAGACTGTAGAAAGGAAAAAGGGGATTCAAGACTAAGCCTTGAAAAACATCAATATTTAGAGTTGGTAGAGAATGGGAAACCCACAAAGAAAAGTGTAGTATCCGTAGAAGCTAAGTAGTTCAAAAAAAAAGTGGGGGAGGGGTGAATGATCAAGGTGCCTGGGTGGCTTAGTCAGTTAAGCGTCTGACTTCAGTTCAGGTCATGATTTCACAGATCATAGGTTTGAGCTCCATGTCAGGCTCTGTGCTGACAACTCAGAGCCTGGAGCCTGATTCGATTCTGTGTCTCCCTCTCTTCTGCCCCTCCCCTGCTCACACTCTGTCTCTCTCTCATTTAAAAATAAACATCACAAAATTTTTTTAAAAAAGGGGAGCGATCAGCTATTCTAAATAGCACAAAAATTCTAGTAAGATGAAAACAAAATTTTGTCATGAGCAATTGCTAAGTGGTAAGACAAGCCAGATCACAGTGGATTGAGGACTAAAGGAGATGTGAGGAAGTAGAGACAATTTAAGAAATTAGAAGGGGAATGTGGGGTCAAGAAAAGGTTAATTTCTGTTTCTTAATATTGGAAATACCAGAGATTATTTGTTTTCACCTCCAGGAGGGAGGCAGAAAGAATGAAAGTGATCAGACAGGAGAAAGAAGAGATTCCAGAAGTAAGGTTAGGAAGGTAAGGGTGTGATCCGAAACACTTGGAAAGAGCTTGGCCTTGACTAGAAAAGACCCTTTTTTCATTATAACAGGATGGAAGATGGAAATTATAGGTACAGATACAGGTAGATTTTTAGATTTTTTGGGTGGCAAGATGATGGTATTCTTGGTAATCAGGGTCACATTTATCTGTACACTCAGTGCATGAGCTCAGCTTTCCCCTAGGTCTGCACATAGTAGGCACTCAGTAAATACTGGCCAAATGTTAACTGAAAGGAAAGAAGATAACTCTTGTTATAGAGGAGCTTTTAAGGAAAGGGGCTGGGTATAGTAGGAGTGAAATATACAAGAAGCCTTTAAAATAGTCAGGATGGGGGAGAGGCTCTCACCAGTGCCAACACCCAGCCTGACCCCTCCCAGGAAGTCATTGCTGGCCAGGGGCTCCCGGTCCCACACAGTCAGTTCCAGGCACATGTGTTGTAGATCTTCCAGTCTCACACCATTGTAGACAAATGTATGGTTGTAGTGAGGATTCAGGGTCTTCTTCATCACAGGAGTTTTACGCTTACTGGCCTTGTTCCTCATGGGAAGGAGGTATCTGGCAGAAGGTGGGGAGTAATCAACAACTACTCAAAGCTGGCAAGTATCTATCTATCTAAATCCCCCTTTCCCTAGCTAGACCAGGAAGGTAACTCAACATTCAGATCCGAGTACACACACTCCCTCCTTTGAATATGCTAAAGCAGAGTTCCCACTGCTTCCACTAGACCATTCACCTGATTCAATTCCTTTAACCTGGAGAGAAAATTAATATAATGTTATTAGTAAACTGTTATCTACACTCTACCAGACATGGGTGTTAAATATTGGATCCCATTTCTTTCTTTCTTTTTTATTTATTTTTTAAATAATTTACATTCAAGTTAGTTAACATACAGTGTAGTATTGGCTTCAGGAGTAGAACCCAGTGATTCATCACTTACATATAACACCTAGTGCTAATGATTCCATTTCTATTGGACAAGGTGCTCTTTAAATAAAACCAATAGTAATAACCATAGATAGGCCTAGCCAAACATGATTTTCCAGAGACCTTAAAAGTCAGTGGTGTGATCTATAATTTGGGAAAGCTGACACTGTTTAAATATTGTGGGGAACAAAGTCCTGAGTGCCTAAATCTTAACACTCAGGTGACACAGATTTTTATTCAGGATTAATTAAAAGCATAAATGAATAACAGAAGGAAATTCCAGCCTATTTGTTTACCACACTCCTCTTTGGAAATCCACTCTAAGTCACAGTCCAAACTGAGCTCAGAGCAGTACAAAGGTGGTTGTGGAGGCTTTGCTATTACCTATTTTCAGGAGCAAAGTTGGTCGCTGGAGGTGATAGGATATACAAGGATAATATCCAGAGAAAGGTTAAATTGGGTTCCTCTCTTAGCTCTCTTGTCCTGGAACTGGCTAGTTTGGTGCTGGTCCAGGGACTCACCCCTTGACAAAGCTGTCTGAAGTCCCTCCTGATTTGGCAGCCATCAGGTTCTTGGCTTCTTTGATCCACACCTGGAGTTCTCCCCCTTCCCCACCTTTACCTGTAAGGGATGTCAGCGATAGCAAGTGAGTCCCTACACCTTCAGATTTGTCTTTATCTTTACCTACATAGCACCTTCCATCCCTTGCCCCTAAAGGCAGCAAGCTTCATGAAAATTGGACCACACCAGTTTTTGTAGTCTCAGGACCTAACATAGTGCCTGACAGTAAGCAACAGGTGCTCAATTAATAAGGACATTAGCGACAAATGCTTTTAGAAAACTGGCTATGTGCCAGATCCTACATTAAGCATTTAATTCTCAAAGCAACCGTATAAGATATGTACTATTATTCCTCTTTTATAGGTGAGAAAATGGGGGCTTAGAGAAATAAAGTTGCCTTACATTTGTTGAGTGATTGTTAAAAAGGGAACTCTTCTACCTGTGTTCTTTTTATTTTAATAGTTTATTGTCAAATTGATTCCCATATAACACCCAGTGCTCTTCCCCACAAGTGCCCTCCTCCATTACACCACCTCGCTTCCCCCACCCCCTCCCCTTTCAACCCTCAGTTTGTTTTCAGTATTCAATAGTCTCTCAGCATCTATCTGTGTTCTTGATCCCATGCCCACTTCACAGGATTCAACAGGCATCATGAATTTCAACCCCCACTTCCTATTTTTAATATCTTTTTCTACCAGTCCTATCCCCTCAGTCTAAATATATGCTAATCACACTCTTCTTCTTTTAAAAATTCCTTTAAAAGAAAATCTCCCTTTACCCTTATCACCTTCTCAAAGTATCCTCCATGCCTCTCCTTTCTTTCACCATCAAGAATTCTGAACGAAAGAGTCCATGTTCAATACTTCTACTTCTTTGCTTCATTCACTCAGGCTAATTTCTGGTGAAATCTGGCTTCTGCTTCCATTTACCCACTGAAAACACAACCTAATGCCAATGTGCCATGTCTTCTCAATCCTAATCGGCCTAATATCCCAATAGAATTTCAATACTATTGACGACCTCCACTCTTTTCTTCTTCAAGATCTTTCCTAATAACCCTCTACTTCACTGGATTTTTTTCCCTCTCTTCATCTTTAAAATGTTGTCCTTGATTCTCTTCTCTAGTTTCTGCATGTCCTTCTTGAGGGTCTCATTGATTCCCCAAATTCTATAAATTAGACCTTGCTACAGGTATCTTTCTAAGAACTTTGGCTTCCCATTGCACCAACGGATCGAATTCAACTCTTTAACATTATGTCAAAGCCCTTTTTTAGTCAGGCACCGGCCTCATCAACAATTCCAGCCCCACTCCCACATATACAAACCGTAACTCCAGTGCCACTGAAATAAGGAGTTCACTACATCACCACTTACACACAGGCCCACATTTACCATGCCTTTTTATAACCTTTGCTCATGCTATCTTTTCTGGAACTGCTCTTCTCACCTCATCCTCTTCCTTTTCTTCCTGGTAAAATCTTAAGTCCAGTTTCATCATAAATTCCTTTTTGAAGCTCTCCCACATGTAACCAGAGAGAATTCAGCACTCCTGTTATCTGTGGTCTTTTAGTATGTGATTGTCTTTCTTGCTAAACTAAGCTCTTCAAGAGGGCAAATATGCCTTATTCATCTATATATCCATAGTCACTAACATGGTGCCTGGTGTGTTGATTCACTCTTCCTCAACATTGACCTTCCTGTCCCTCATACTTCACTATCCCTTGAAACCAACCTTTCTCACCCCCAAAGTTTCTGTTCTATTCTGCCCTCTTAATAGCTTGCCACAGCTGGACCAAATTCAAGTCAGTATAATGGCCCAAAAAATGAGTGTCAAGCCTAAGATATTCCCTGATGGCTGAAAACAATGGAGAAAAGGCTTACTTAGTAAAGAAATCTTCCCTAGAAGATGATCCAGGGAGCCTCTCAATCTGGTCTCTCCAGCAGTGCTAGCCTAGCCACCAGCTACACTATCTCAGACACCCTGTACAGAACACCAAGGGCTAAATCCAGCACTCCCACCCCCCAAACTCACTCTTTCTCCAGTCACCTCCAACAGGGGGGTTGGAGGCTGGGATGTATTTCAATGAAACCACCAACTCGCCTTTGTGTGATGGCAAGCCAGTCGGGGACTCAGCACCGATCTGAAACACAGGGAAACCCGACAGGTCAAGCTGGGCTTCTCAGGAGTTGTTGGGGCCTCTCGCTGAGGAGATTCGAAAATTAATCCCAAGGACAGATTCATGATGTAAGATAATTCACCTTGTGAATACAATCAAGGGTCCTAAGGCCATGGTGGCCACAGATTTCCAAGGCAGTTCCTTCAGAAGGAGCTGCAGAAGAACCAACAGTCTTCTGCAATTCCCACTATTTTGCTACTTTGGGGATATGGTTACAAGATTCCAAATACCCTCAAAGGTCTTCCAGCAAAGTTGCCACACAAACTCACAGGGACTGACACCACAATGAAGAGTCTTGCTATCAACATTGTAAGAGTCAAAAAGTGGGAACAACTAAAATGGTTATCAACATAGGAAAAGTTAAATGAGTGATTTTAATTCCACATATGGCATATGAATTATGGCATGCAATCATCAAAAAGAATGCAGGGAATCCATACATGCTGACTCAGAAAGATAGCCAAGAAATGCAAATGCAGAAAAACTATCCCACTTTTATTAAAATACATTCGTGCTTGTACATGTGAATATGTATGTATATAAATAATGATTATTATCACTTACATAGTAGTTACTATGTGCCAGGCACTGTTATATGTACTTTAAGAATATCATTTTGCATAATCCTCAAGATAGTATCTATGAGATAGGTACTATTATCCCCATTTTACAAATTGTGAAACAGAGAGGTTAAGTAACTTGCCCAAGTTCACACAGTTAGCAACTGGCAGAGGCAGGATTCAAATTCAGACATATTGGCTCCAGAGTCCATGCTTTTAACCACTATACTACACTGCATAGAAAAACCCAGAAGGATACATACAAACTTAAAATTTGTTTATTCTACAGAGAGGAGTGGATTGGGGAAAGGAAAGAGGGCTTTCATGTTTTACTGTGTATATATCTACAGTATCTTTTAAAAGAGAAAGGTATGTATCACTCGTATGATTCTCAAAGATAAAGCATGTTTTCCTAAAGAGAGCTTGCAAACATTTGAGGACTAGGTGGAGGGAGATCTGTTGTAAGGATTTGAATATGCCACAATTTATAATTTTATATTTATTTATGTTACTTTTGATTGATGCCTGCCTCTTACCACTAGAACCTAAATGCCAGGAGAACAGGAATCACTCTCTTTTTGCTCAGCCTAGTATGCCTGACACTTAGTAAAGTACCTGGCACACAGTAGATGCTCCAGAAATATTTACTGAATGAATGTAAGAGTGAGTGAATGAATGAATGAATGCATGAACAGCAAGTGGCCTATTATCTTTGGCTGTTGGTAGCAGAATTGCTTCCCTCTATTGGCTCTCTTAGCATGGTTCTGTTCTTTATGCTTTGGTATTCAGAATGTGAGTTGGTGTAGACTAGATATACCCTGTCACCTGACTGTATTCACTAGGGCTCCACTAACCTAGGTCCTCAGCATGGAGTATACCAATGCCAGGAAGGCAAAATCCCCACTGGTTTAGAAAAATTACACCATACCCAGAATGCACAGTTTAGTGTATGGGAGAGATACAAAAGAATAGGGAGGTGGATGTCAGGAAGAGAAAACTGAATAGGAGCAAATGGATTGCTAGTAGACACACACACATGCAAAGATAGATCAAAGACAATAAATATAAAATGTTTTAAGTTAAAATAGGTAATACTGGACTGGTCTTTTTGTTGTTTAAAAATGTCTACACACTTTTATTTATTTATTTATTTTTGTCTACAAACATTTAATTTTCTCTCTAATTGCCTGGTTCACCCAATTGTACTTCAGTAGGGTAGTTTTTAACCTCCACATTTTTGGAGGTTTTCCAGATTTCTTCCTAGGGTTGGTTTCAAGTTCCATAACATTGTGTTCTGTAAGTGTGCATGGTATGATCTCAATTCTTTTGTATTTATGGAAATTTTTAAAAATATGGAAACAAATGAAAATGAAAATATAACAATCCAAACTCTCTGGGATGCAGCAAAGGCAGTCCTAAGAGGAAAGTTCATTGCAATCCAGGCATATTTCAACAAACGAGAAAAACCACAAACTCAAAACCTAACAGAGCACCTAAGGAAACTAGAAAGGGAGCAGCAAGAGCACCCCAAATCCAGCAAAAGAAGAGAAATAATAAAGATCAGGGCAGAATTAAACAAGATAGAATCCACAAAAACAAATGAACAGATCAATGAATCCAAGAGTTGGTTTTTTGAAAAAAATGAACAAAACTAATAAACCTCTAGTTAGGCTCCTCAGAGAGAAAAGAGAGAACACTCAAATAGACAAAATCATGAAGGAAAATGGATCTATTACAACAGATCCCTCAGAAATACAAGAAATCATCAGAGGTTACTATGAAAACTTATATATCAACAAACTGACAGCCTAGAGAAACAGACAAATTCCTAAATTCACATGCAATACCAAAATTCAAATGAGAAGAGATAGAAAATCTGAACAGAACAGTAACCAGTGAAGAAATTGAATCAGTTATCAAAAATCTCCCAACAAATAAAAGCACAGGGCTCGATGAATCCCCAGGGGAATTGTACCAGACATTTAAAGCAGAGTTAACACCAATCATTCTCAAGTTATTCGAAAAAAATAGAAATGGAAGGAAGACTTCTGACTCATTCTACGAAGCACATATCACTTTGATTCCTAAGCCAGGCAGAGACCCAACAAAAAAAGAGAACTACAGGCCAATATCCTTAATGAATACTGACGCAAAAATACTCAACAAGATACTAACAAACTTAATTCAACAGCATATAAAAAGAATTATCCATTATGATCAACTGGGATTCATTTCTGGGTTGCAAGGCTGGTTCAATATTCACAAATCCATCAATGTGATACATCACATTAACAAAAGAAAAGAAAAAAACCATATGATCCTGTCAATAGATGCAGAAAAAGCATTTGACAAAATACAACATCCTTTCTTAATAAAAACCCTTGAGAAAGTCGGGATAAAAGGAACTTATTTAAACATTATAAAAGCCATTTATGAAAAGCCCACAGCTAATGTTATCCTCAATGGGGGAAAATTGAGAGCTTTCCCCCTGAAAACAGGGACACGACAGGGATGACCACTCTCACCACTGTTGTTAAAGATAGTGTTGGAAGACCTAGCATCAGCAATCAGACAACAAAAGGAAATAAAAGACATCAGAATCGGCAATAAAGAAGTCAATGTTTCACTTTTTGCAGAAGACATGATACTCTACATGGAAAACAAAGAAGACTCCACCAGAAATCATCTAGAACTGATCAATGAATTCAGAAAAGTTGCAGGCTACAATTTCAATGTACAGAAACTGCTTGCATTCTTATACAGCAAAAATGAAGCAACAGAAAGAGAAATTTAAAAAAAGATCCCATTCACAATTGCGCAAAAAAACAAAAACAAAAACAAAAACAAAAAACATAAAATACCTAGGAATAAACCTAAGCAAGGATGTAAAAGACGTGTATGCTGAAAACTATAGAAGAATTATGAAGAAAATTGAAGAAGACACCAAAAAATGGAAAAACATAGCAGGCACATGGATCGGAAGAATAAACATTGTGAAAATGTCATTATTACTCAAAGCAATTTACATATTCAATGCAATCCCCATCAAAGTTGCACCCACATTCCTCCCAAAGCTAGAACAAACTATCTTAAAAATCTCATGGAACCACAAAAAACCCCCGAATAGCCAATGTGATATTGAAGAAGAAAACCAAAACAGGAGGCATCACAATCCCAGACTTTAGCCTCTACTACAAAGCTGTCATCATCAAGACAATATGGTATTGGCACAAAAACAGACACATAGACCAATGGAATAGAAAAGAGAACGCAAAACTGGACCCACAAGTGTATGGCCAACTAATCTTTGAAAAAACAGGAAAGAGTATCCAATGGAAAAAAGACAGCTCTTCAACAGGTGGTGTTGGTAGAGCTGGACAGCAACATGTAGAAGAATGAAATTAGACCACGCTCTTACACCATACACAAAAATAAACTCCATATGGGAAAAAGACCTGAATGTGAGACAGGAAACCACCAAAACCCTAGTTGAGAAAGCAACAGCCTCCTTCACCCCAACTGCAGCGATTTCCTACCTGGCACATCCCCAAAGGCAAGGAAATCAAGAGCAAAAATGAACTATTGGGACCTCATCAAGATAAAAAGCTTCTGCACTGCAAAGGAAATAATTAAAAAAAAAAAACCTGATAGGCAACCGATGGAATGGGAAAAGATAGTCTCAAATGGCATATCAGAAAAAGGGCTAGCATCCAAAATATACAAGGAATTCATTAACTCTATACCCAAAAAATGAATAATCCTGTGAAGAAATGGGCAGATGACCTGAACAGACACTTCTCCAAAGAGGACATCCAGATGGTCAACACGCATATGAAACAACGCTCAGCATCACTCATCATCAGGGAAATACAATTCAAAACCACACTGAGATACCACCTCACGCCAGTCAGAGTGGCTAAAATGAACAAATCAAGAGACTATAGATGCTGGCGAGGGTGTGGAGAAACAGGCATCCTCCTTCACTGTTGGTGGGAATGTAAACTGGTGCAGCCTCTCTGGAAAACATTATGGAGGTCCCTCAAAATACTATCAATAGAATTCCCCTATGACCCAGCAATAGCACTGTTAGGGATTTACCAAACAGATATAGAAGTGCTGATATATTGGAGCACATGTAACCAAATGTTCATAGCGGCACTTTCTACAATAGCCAAATCATGGAAAGAGACTACATGTCCATCACCTGATGAATGGATCAAGAAGATGTGTGTATATATATATATATATACACAATGGAGTACTACATGGCAATGAGAAGGAATGAAATATGGCCATTTGTAGCAAAGTGGATGGACCTCGAGGGTGTCATGCTAAGCGAAAAAAGTCAGGTGGAGAAGGACAGATACCATATGTTGTTTGCACTCATAGGTCTAACAGGAGAAACCTAACAGAGGACCATAGGGAGGGGAAGGGAGAAAGAGAGTTGGGGAGAGAGAGGGACACAAATCATGAGAGACTACTGAATACTGAAAAACAACTGAGGGTTGAAGGGGAGGGAGAGAGGGAAGTGGGTGATGGTCATGGAAGGAGGGCACTTATGGGGAGAAGCACTAGGTGTTATATGGAAAACAACTTGATAATAAACTACTATAAAAAAAAACTATCAATAGAACTCCCAAATGACCCAGCAATAGCACTACGAGGGATTTACCCAAGGGATACAGAAGTGCTGATGCATAGGAGCACAGGTACCCCAATGTTCATAGGGGCACTTTCTACAATAGCCAAATCATGGAAAGAGCCTAATTGTCCATCGCCTGATGAACGGATCAAGAAGATGTGGTAGGGAAGAGCCATGATGGTGGAGAGGAAGGGAGCTCTGTAAACTTCGTCCACCCCATCTATTGAACTGAGAAGTACATTAATCTCATCTGCAAGAGGTGAAGGAGAAAATACAGACTCCAGAAAGAAGACAACCTCAAAATTATCTGAATATATTCTCCCTTATCTCATCCTCATCTCTCCCTCGACTGGTTATACACATTTAGATTGTCCATTGTCCTTTGTTGTCTCTGCCCCTCTTTATTTTTTTTTCTTCTCTTCTCTTTCCTCTCCCTTTCTTTTCTATTCCTCCTTTCCCCCTTTTAATTTGTTTGTTTGTTTGATTTGTCTGTGCGTTTGCGTGCTTCTGTTCCCTGTGTGGCCGTCTGTCTGTTTTCCTTTTGAGGGCTACCCCAAGAAAGAAGCCAAACTACACATGACGGAGAGTCCCAAATATCGATGAGCAGGAAAATAAAATAATCAAAGGCACAATAAGAGATACTGAGAGACACCATTAAAAGAAAATTTGCTGAAATGAGAGGCTCGGGATAGTCAATAAGCCTCCTTTAAGAGAGCAATACTAACAGGTGCACAGTGCACAATGAGGATTTTTAAAATGACAAGAGACAGAAAACTGGCCAAAATGACAAAATGAAATAACTCTCCCCTGAAGAAACTCCGGGAAGAAATCACAGCCACAGAACTGCTCAAAAGAGATCTAAACAACATAACTGAACAAGAATTTAAAACAACTATCATAAAATTAATGTCTGGGCTTGAAAAAAGCATCAGAGAAGCTACTGATACAATGACTAGGGACTTTGAAAATAGGTGTGACAAGTTAAAAAAAGGCTATAAGTGAGGTGAATAATAAAATGGAGGCAGCCACCTCACAGATTGATCAGGCAGAGAGAAGAATAGGTGAATTAGAAGACACAGCTATAGCAAAAGAGGAGGCGAGAGAGAGAGAGAGAGAGAGAGAGAGAGAGAGAGAGAGAGAGAGAGAGAGAGAGAGAGAGAAATTGATCCAGGAGCAGAAAAGGAGAATTTGACTCTTGAGTGATACAATCAAAGGGAACAACATCCTGACAATACAAATTCCTGAAGAGAAAGAAAGAGAGAAAGGTCATGAGGGATACTAGACCAAATTATACCTGAGAATTTCCCAAATATGGGGAAAGAAATAGACATTCAAATTCAAGAGGCACAAAGAACCCCCTTAAGACATAATTTGAATTGACATTCGGAAAGACATATCATAGTGAAACTGGCAAAATATAAAGATAGAGAATTCTGAAAGCAGCTAGGGATAAAAGGGCCCTAACATACAAAGGGAAACCTATCAGAGTGGTTACAGACCTATCTACTGAAACTTGGCACTCCAGTAAGCAATGGCAGGAAACCTTAAATTTGATGAACAGAAAAAACATGCAGCCAAGAATCCTTTATCCAGTGAGCCTGTCATTCAAAATAGAAGGAGAGATAAAGGTGTTCCCAAAGAAACAAAAATGGAGAGAATTCATGACCACCAGAGCAGCCATTCAAGAAATCCTAAAAGGGACTCTATGAGGGAAATGTTGCAAAGAACACACGGTGCCAGAGACACCACTATAAACATGAATTCTAAGGAGAATACAATGAATCTAAACCCACATTTTTCAATAATAACACTGAAAGTAAATGGACTGAATGCTCCAACCAAACGACACTCGGTAGCAGAATGGATTAAAAAAAAAATCCATCTATTTGCTGTCGACAAGAGACTCATTTTATTTTTTTATGTGCAAATATTATTTTTCTCATTTTATTTTTTTCCATAATATTTTATTGTCAAATTGTTTTCCATACAACACCCAGTGTTCTTCCCCTTAAGTGCCCTCCACCATCACCACCACCTCTTTCCCCCCTCCCCCTTCCCCTTCAACTCTCAGTTCATTTTCAGCATTCAATAGTCTCTCAAGTTTTGCATCCCTCTCTCTCCCCAACTCTCTCTCCCTCCTCCACTCCCCCTGGTTCTCCATTAGACCAAAGATACCTTCACGTTGAAAGTAAAGGGATAGAGAAATACCTATTACGCGACTAGAAGCCAAAAGAAAGCCGGAGTAGCAATACTTATATCAGACAAACTGGAGTTTGAAGTAAAGGCAGTAACAAAAGATAAAGAAGGACATTATATAATAATTAACAGGGTCTCTCCATCAGGAAGAGTTAACAATTATAAACATCTATGCACCAAATTCGGAAGCATCCAAATACATAAAACAATTAATCACAGACAGAAACAATCTTATTGATAAGAATGTGTTAATTGAAGGGGACTTTAATACTCCACTAACAGCAATAGATAGATCAACCAGACAGAAAATCACTATAGAAACAATGAACCTGAACAACACATTGGAACAGAAGGAATTGATAGATATATTTAGAACTCTGCACGCTGAAGTTAGGAAATTCAACTTCTTTTCTATGGCACATGACACATTCTCCAAGATTGATTACATACTGGGGAATAAAGCAGCCCTCCATAAATATAAGCGCAATCATATCATACCATGCACACTTTCAGATCACAATGCTATGAAACTTGAAACTGACCACAGGAAAAAGTCTGGAAAACCTCTAAAAATGTGGAGGTTAAAAACTACCCTACTAAAGAATGATTGGGCTAATCAGGCAGTTAGAGAAGAAATTTAAAAATATATGGAAACAAATGAAAACGAAAATACAACAATCTAAAATCTCTGGGACACAGCAAAGGCAGTCCTAAGAGGAAAGTATGTTGCAATCCAGGCCTAAATCAACAAACTAGAAAAAGCACAAATTCAAAATCTAACAGAGCACCTAATGGAGCTAGAAGGGAAGCAGCAAGAGCACCTCAAACACAGCAGAAGAAAAGAAATAATAAAGATCAGGGCAAAAATGTACAATATAGAATCCAAAAAAACAGTCGAACAAATCAATGAAACCAAGAGTTGGTTTTTAGAAAAAAGAAACAAAATTGATAAACCTTTAGCCAGGCTCCTTAGAAAGAAAAGAGAGAGCACCCAGATAGACAAATTCATGAATGAAAGTGGATCTATTACAACCAATCCCTTAGAAATACAAGCAATCATTAGAAATTACTATAAAAAAATATATGCCAACAAACTGGACAACCTAGAAGAAATGGACAAATTCCAAAATGCACATGCACTACCAAAATTCAAACGGGAAGAGATAGAAAGGATGAATAGACTGATAACCAGTGAAGAAATTGAATCCTATTATAAAATATCTCCCAATGAATAAGAGCCCAGGGCCAGATGGCTTCCCGGGAGAATTCTACCAGACATTTTAAAGCATATCTAATACCCATTCTTCTCAAACTATTCCAAAAAATAGAAATAGAAGGAAAACTTCCAAACTCATTCTATGAGGCCAGCATCACCTTGATACCCAAACCAGAGACCCAGCAAAAAAAAGAGAACCACAGACCGATATCCGTAACAAATACAGATGCAAAAATACTCAACATGATAATGGCAAATCGAATTGAACAGCATATAAAACGAATTCTCCATCATGATCAAGTTGGATTCATTCCTGGGTTACAGGGCTGATTCAATATTCACAAATCCCTCAATATGATACATAACATGAACAAAAGAAAAGATAAAAACCATACGATCCTGTCGATAGATGCAGAAAAAGCATTTGACAAAATACAGCACCCTTTCGTAATGAAAAATCTTGAGAAAGTCGGAATAGAAGGAACTTACTTAAAAATTATAAAAGCCATTTATGAAAAGCCCACAGCTAATATCATCCTCAATGGGGAAAAACTGAGAGCTTTCCCCTGAGATCAGAAACACGACAGGAGTGTCCACTCTCACCACTGTTGTTTAACATAGTGCTAGAAGTCCTAGCATCAGCAATCAGACAAGAAAAGGAAATAAAAGGCATCAGAACTGGCAAAGAAGAAGTCAAACTTTCACTTTTCACAGATGACATGATACTCTACATGGAAAACCCAGCAGACTCCACCAGAAGCCTTCTAGAACTGATCCATGAATTCAGTAAAGTTGCAGGGTACAAAATCAACGTACAGAAATTGGTTGCATTCCTATACACCAATAAAGAAGCAGCAGAAAGAGAAATCAAGAAACTGGTTTCATTCACAATTGAATGAAAAAACATAAAATACCTAGGAGTAAACCTAACCAAGGGTGTAAAAGACTTATATGATGAAAACTATAGAAAATTTATGAAAGAGATTGAAGAAGACACCAAGAAATGGAAAAACATTCCATGCTCATGGATGGAAGAATAAACATTGTGAAAATGTCATTACTACCCAAAACAATCTACACATTCAATGCAATCCCCATCAAAATTGTACCAGCGTTCTTCTCAAAGCTAGAACAAGCTATCCTCAAATTCGTATGGAATCACAAAAGACCCGAATAGCCAAAGTAATATTGAAGAAGAAAACCAAAATGGGAGGTATCACAATCCCAGATTTAGCCTCTACTACAAAGCTGTCATCATCAAGACAGTATGGTATTGGCACAAAAACAGACACATAGACCAATGGAATAAGTAGAGAACCCAGAACTAGGCCCACAAATGGACGGCCAATTGATTTTTGATAAAACAGGAAAGAGTATCTGATCAAAAAAGGACAGCCTCTTTAGGAGGTGGTGCTGGGGAACTGGACAGCAACATGTAGAAGAATGAAACTAGACCACTTTCTTACACCATACACAAAAATAAAATCAAAATGGCTGAAGGACTTGAATGTCAGACAGGAAACCATCAAAACCCTCAAGGAGAAAGTAGGAAACAACCTCCTTGACCTCAACCACAGCAATTTCCTACTCGACACATCCCCAAAGCCAAGAGAAATGAAAGCAAAAATGAACTATTGGGACCTCATCAAGATAAAACCCCCTGCACTGCAAAGGAAACAGTCAACAAAACTAATAGACAACTGATGGAACGGAAAAGATAGTGGCAAATGACATATCAGATAAAGGAATAGTATCTAAAATCTACAAGGAACTCACCAAACTCCACACCCTAAAAACAAATAACCCAGTGAAGAAATGGGCAGAAGACATACACAGACACTTCTCCAAAGAGGACATCCAGATGGCCTACAGGCACATGAAACGATGCTCAACATCACTCATCATCAGGGAAACACAAATCAAAACCACACTGAGATACCACCTCACGCCAGTCAGAGTGGCTAAAGTGAACAAATCAAGAGACTATAGATGCTAGTGAGGGTGTGGAGAGATGGACACCCTCCTACACTGTTGGGGGGAATGTAACCTGGTGTAGCCACTCTGGAAAACAGTGTGGAGGCTCCTCAAAAACTATCCATCGAACCCCCCTATGACCCAGCAGTAGCACTGCTAGGGATTTACAAAAGGGATACAGATGTGCTGATGCATAGGGGCACATGTACCCCAATGTTCATAGCAGCACTGTCAACAATAGCCAAATCATGGAAAGAGCCTAAATGTCCATCAACTGATGAATGGATCAAGAAGATGTGGTATATATATACAATGGAGTATTACATGGCAATGAGAAAGAACGAAATATAGCCATTTGTAGCAAAGTGGATAGACCTCGAGGGTGTCATGCTAAGCAAAATAAGTCAGGCAAAGAAGGACAGATACCATATGTTTGCACTCATAGGTCTAACAGTAGAACAGAGAAACCTATTGGGGAGGGGAAGGGGGAAGGAGAGTTGGGAAGAGAGAGGGATGGAAAACCTGAGAGAGTATTAAATACTGAAAACGAACGGAGGGGTGAAGGGAGAGGGTGATGGGGAAAAGAGGTGGTGGTAATGGAGGAGGGCACTTGTGGAGAAGAGCACTGGGTGTTATATGGAAACCAATTAGACAATAAAGTATTTAAAAAGTGTCTACATAATTTAGTAATTCCTATATTGTGAACTTCAGTAGACTCTTAAAAACTGGAGTTTAGCCTTAGCTAAAATTGGTGTATTTTTTCAGTGTCATATTTCCATCAATAGCGAATGCCTCCATTTTAATGCATTTTTTTCTTTAGATGTAAGACATTTTTATTGGCAGTGGTTCATAATGGTTTATAGTGGCATTTCCAATATAATTATTATCAACTGTAGGCCTCTGAGAGAATGACTTGTGTACCAAATGCTTAAGAAATTCTAAATTTCTAATAATGTGGATAGTTTGGTGTTCAAGGCTTTCCTGTTTTTATTAATAAAGGGGCAGATTTAATGTTGTTAGTATTTTCTACGGAAGGCAGGAGCTGTTGAAATATTGCATGTATGTTTCCTTTGACTCAGCAATTCCACCACCATTAATTTCCTCTACAGTTAGATTCACATAAGATGGCCAAGATATATTACAGTATAGTTTTAACAGCAAAGAAAGCCAATAATGTATAATAGAGGTACATGAAAGAATACTATACAGCAATGAAAATGAGATAGATATGTAAGTGATGGTATAGAAAGAGGCCCATGATAAATAATAAATTATTAAACAAAACACTCAAAACACATGTACACAATGAGGTTCATATAATCCCATTTGTTTAAAAAGGAAGAAATATAAATCCCTACTTGTATATCTGTGCTCCTTAATCCAAAATCTCTATGAAGATATCCAAGTGGTTGATAACAGTGGTTGTTTCTAGGGAATGAAATGTACTTTTCTTTTTATACACTTCTATGTTGTTTTAATTTTTAACCATGTGCACAAAAATCCTTTTATTCTGAGTTTTATTAATAACCAACATAGGCAGACATGGTAAAAAAAAAAAAAAAAAGCTCAAACATTGTGGAAGGGCATACAGAGGAAACTAAACTGCTCTCTCACCTCAGTCTCTCTTCCCAGAGGCAGCCACTACTTCTAGTTTCTTGTCTGTCTTTACAAAGATAATCTCTGTACCACCTATAACTTTTAACATTTAAAATGCTGGTATAAAAAAAATGTTACCAAGGAACCTTGCCATTGAACAGTTCATATCATCAAGAAATCCTAACTCTGTTTTAGATATTTTATCTTAACCACAATGACAATAACCTACTGAATGTCCATTACATGCCAGGCACTGTTTGGTTCTTGGCATACAATCCTGTGAAAAGTGAATATTATTGTTATCTCAAGTTCGTAGATGAGTAAAGTAAGACTTACAGAAGTTAAATGATTTACCTAAGTTATTTTGTAAGAGAAGTAACTTACCCAGCTGGCAAATAACTGAACCAGGATTCAAATCCAGGTCTGCACTCAGATCCCAGGCACTACAATGCATACTGCTACACTCTCACCTGAGATGCCATCTCCAAAGTAAAATTGTCCCTGGCTTGTGTGACAAAGAGCACAATAATTAGATCTCCATGAATTGTTGTACTTCCCACCGCTTTAGTGAAAAGATTAGCTTGGAAAAGTATAGATTAGGATATACCCAAAAGGCTAGCTTGGAAAAGAGATGCAAGTTAGGATGTTAGGATATGCCCAAACTCTGGAACGTTATGAGGGAAAGCTTAGCACACACATGAAAGACTTTTCAAAGGAAAACCATGGCTTTGTCCTTTGCCTGGCCTGCAAAGAAGAGATGACATGCTTAGCACGCAAGTGCATCTGAAATTTCTGTCCAACTCAGAAGCCCCAGCAGGTGCGCTAGAATTCTAGAGATTACATTCAAGGACGCGACCAGTAAGTACCAGCAGAAGTCACTGCATACAATGCTACCTCAGATCCAAACTGTGTAACTTGTTAAAGCAGACTACCTTCCCGTGTAAAGTCAGGCAATGATCCAGTTTCTTATCAACTTTCCAGGAATCCATCTGGACCTCTGCCTCTCCAAGGAAAGTGTTTCTGCCAAAACGACCATGATGCCAAACTGAGAATTGCAATGTCCTCTGGGCCAAGAGAGATTCTGGGATCTCATACTGTGAAAAAAAAGGGAGAAGCCCAGGATGATTAGTTGGCAGTAATTCCTCAGAAAAGATTATTCCAAAATCTGAGCAACTATACCCAAAGTCCATAATTCTGAATAACAAATTACTTTAGTCCCTAAGAACTTTGAGTTTCTTTCATTAAACCCTCCACTTACCCCATTTCACAAAAATCTACCCTATTCCATGGAAGGACCTGGAAAATTAATTTTTCCTTGACTGGGTGAAAGAACAATGGAACATTCAAAAATGATTGCCACAGAAACTCCTGATCCCAAATTGCTTTTTAAAATAATATTTGTGGTCACATGAATCTCCAATTTCACAACCATCCAAGAAAGCCAGTTCATCTTTCTTCTATTCTCTGGGAAGTTAGTATGTGAACAGATGCCCATGGTGCATCTTCAGAAACAGATATGGCCACGGAAAGCCATGTCAACAAGCCATGTAACAGAGGAATTGCTATAGCTTACCGCACAAGACAGGACAAGTTCTACTCTCACGGTATAAATACTTACTCTGAGGGTCTCATCATATAGCGGATTGATGGTGTCCCGCTTGATGCTGGTTTTTCTTTTTCCCTGGCGGGACTTGTCGGGCAGAAGATAAGTCTTTACATATCTAGAGACCAAGAAGAGAACTGACTCATTTGTTGTCTTTTCTCAAGCCCATTCTTCATTTCTCTACTTTCCACATACATATGCCATGATGAAATGAAAATGCCACACCAAACTCTTTAGACATGTCATTTGTGTATTTTCCCAATCCTGGTCCATCTCCCATATCTCTCCTAACCACTCTCAGTCACACCTCCCTGTCTGCCCAAAAAGTGATAACCTCAGTTCAAGAATGCCCACATAGATGCCAGGGTCCGAGCTCTCATCTCAGAGCATCAGTCAGGTTCCAGGAGCACTCACGGGTTAGAGCGCTTCTTGGCTTCATCAGCATAGGCCAGCTGGTGGCACTCCTTCACGTGGATGACCAGAGTCTGTGTTTGCTGCTCATACTTCAAGGAAAAGGTGATCTTGCCAGTCACAAAGATGTTTCCAAAATCACCAGCTTCACTATAGATGCTCATCATGCTGCCAATTGTACTCTGAAGATAAAGCACCCACAAGCATCTGGTAAAGGCATACTCCCCCTCCCACATTGCTCACATCTTCCTTCAAAATAAAGTCACAGTTATGGAACAAAATAAAATCTTCAGAAGCCCCTGCTATAAGCCAGTACTGCCAACAGTCTTGCACTCAGAGCATGAGACAGCCTAGTCGCATACTCACAATTGTTGAGGTTGTTAATAATTAGTTCATGGCTCACCTATCTTCTTAGTTTCTCTTTTCCCCTTCTTTTTACAAATTTTATTTTTAGTTTTTACCTGCCCCAGAAGGTACAAAAGGAGCACAGACAGGATGAAACTATGGTTGTGGTATATGTTATATATGCTAAAATGTTGGCTAAAAGGCGTCAGTTGCTCATTAAAACAAGGTACCTCAATTATCTTTGGGTTTCTTTTACCCACCGTATCTCTACCGAGACCTATAGAAAAAGTGATTCTGTAAGAAATGGGGTGGGGGGTGAATCCCACCAGAGGCGAAAAGATCTCGTCTTCTCAGGTAGTAGTTGGCTCTGTAAGCCTGCCATTCTATTCCTGTGTGTGAGTACAAACAAAGCCTAATCATTCTGGTTCCTGACTCTGTATCCCCTAAACACCAATCTTCATACTTCCGACAGAACTAGGCCCTAATTCTTAACTATCCCTTTAACTTCATGATTCTGATTGGTATTACTGTTCCTTAATCATACTCTGATGCCAATTAATCTTACCCGGGCCTCCCTCATGACAATGTTCTTTTTCTTTTGAATTTTGATTTATTTATTTTGAGAGAGAGAGAGGAAGAGAGGGAATCCCAAGCAGGCTCCAAGTTGTCAGCACAGAGGCCAACACAGGGCTCACTCTCACAAAGCATGAGATTGTGACCTGACCCAAAATCAAGAGTCAGATGCTTAACTGACTGAGCCACTCAGGCACTCTGACAATGCTTTTGAATGTGAGATTTGGACTGAACTCTACTAAAGAAATATTATCTTGCTCACTTCATGGCCTGTCATGTTTCTAGAGGAGAAGTTATGGTTTACTGTTCACAAAGATGTGATAAAGAATGTCTCTAGGCCTAATTACCAAATTATCTAACTACTTCCAGGGCAGAGGCTGAGGGAAATCACCTAGCTGTGTGTGCACTAAGCAACTATTATTGAAACTGCGGATATGAATAAACAAATGCACCTCACTTACCTGGAAAGAGCAACTAGGATGATTTTCCCTGGTCCTGACTATGATTTAGAGAGATACTTCCTTCATTCCTGGTCCCCAAACATGTCTATAGCCACAGAACCAAAAGAACTTACCATGGACGAACCACTTCGCATGCTGCTTCTGGCTAGCTTCTGGCGATGCAGCTTCACTAGATGGTCAATGTCTTCTTCTTCCTCTTCTTCTTCCTAGAGCAAAAAATATAGATTCAGAGTTAATAAAATAAGAAAAAGTTAAAACACTAATGAACTTTCTTTAGTGAGAGCCATAATTACTGCTAAACTCTGCGGTGTCATGTACACATGCATGCACACATCCTTATTTTGTGTCTCCCATTTCAGGTTTCCAAACTATATAAACTATATTCCAACCATCTTTCTCAAATCTCAAGGGAATAAGATAAGAATATCTCTTACTCATTTGACTGCCCCAACCCAATCACCCCTTTACAATTAAATCAAAATAAGTATTTGAACCCCCAACTATATATCAAGCAATGTATTCTAAGATGAGACAGTGAAGACAGTCTTTTTCTTTAAATAATTCAGCAACCAGATTTACTTTACAATAAAGATTCATGTTGCCCTTTCCTAAAGAATTAGGTTAATTAAAAGTATCAAGTACTAAGGTCAACTGTAGATGTATAATATTTTATAGAGTGGACAAGTGAAATATAAGGGCACTTACCATATCTACACTGAGGCCTGGGACAGATTTGCTTCTGTCTCCCAAGGAACCACTTTCATGTCCCACATCTTCTGGGCGAAGATCAATCACAGATTTTGTATACTCTGAGTGGAAGAGCAAAACCCCAAATCAAGAGACCTACTCTTCTCCATACCAAAAAAAAACCATCCAGGGTACTGAGAACTTCAATCTCAAAGGCCATGAAGGAAAACCTACCTGAAGTCCTGAGAATTTTTCTAGTGTTCTTCTTAAATATCATTTCACCCTCATCAACTGATACCGCATTTTGATCCCCAGGCTGAGATTCCTAGGAAGGAATGAGGGCAAGGAAATGGAAAAGGACTGCTGGGTAGGTGGAGGATGAATAAGAAAAAAATTCACTTAAGAATAAGGCTCAGACTTTTGCTAACTACGTGAAGTTAAAGGAAAAATTAATCTTAGGAATTTAATCCTAGGAGGTAGTACAAAACCTTTTTTCTCATACGTTTCAACCAAACCTTAAATGCTCCCAAGTGAATCTGAACTAAAATTTGTTTAGCTGAATTCTTGATGTAAACAATTCTGCAAAGGGAAAAAGAGAGAGAAGAGAGAAGACAGAGAAAGACCCCAACAAACCAATACCTACAGCTTACCTTTTCTACTTGAGATGTGGGTGCAGACATCTTCTTCCATTCTGGAAAGAGTCCAGATTTATCCAGAGAGTCTCTCCTGGAGGTAGAATATAGAAGTTATAACAAAATCACCTTCTCACCTTCCCCATCTATGGAAGCTCTATGGAAGGAGATCCACTGGCTTGGGGTCATTATAGTAACCAAATCCAGAAGGTAAACTTCACACCTAATTTACCTTGAAGGAATGCAGACAATCAGATAAGCAACTTTGCACAAACACAAGAACTCATTCCCCCATTTCTAAGGGACGTCAGGGACCACTGATACTCATCCAGGAAGACTCCTCCAAGATGCAGCAGCCTGTAGAGGTTATCATGCTCCAGAAGGCTGTGATAAGAGTCAACAGTAAATGTACTACTGACACACTTGTGGCAAGGTCAGAGAAAATACTTTGTTTGACTTCCTGAGGACAGAAGTCAGGAACACTGAAGGCACAGGACCCCTGATCTAGAAAACAAAGTGGAGACTCCACTTGGGTTGAGTGGAGGTGAAGGGACCAGCAGGGGTTTCACCTTGACATGCTATCCGAGTCAGCTGTGTAGCTATCCAGACTCTCACTCTCAGCCTCCAGTGCACTCTTTCCACTTTTCAGCTTGGGCACTTCAAATGGCACACTAGAATAAAAACCAAGAGCCAATGTGTAAAGGAAGTGGGCTGTTGTGCTGAGTCAGGCTTCCTTCCAACCCATTCACAGCAGTAGCCTAAGCAATCTTTCCAAGATAAATATGAGTATATACTACTAAAATTCTTCAGCAATTCCTCATTGCTATTGGGATTGAGTTCAAACTCCTTAGCATGGCAAAAAAAATCCTTATGATTTTGACCCCTGCTCACTTCTCCCGACTCATCTTTCACCCTCAACCTCTCCTTATACTTTACATTTCCAGAATGATTAAGCTCTTTTGGTTCCTTAAATATACTAAAGTTCTCCCTTTTACTCTCATCTCTACCTGGGATGTTATTTTTACAATGAGCACTTTTCTTCACCTGACTAAATCAACTCCTTCTTCATGTCTCTCCTTGTATATCAATTCCTCTAGGTCTCTCTGACTATGCCCCCACCCCAAGTCTACATTAGTAACCTTCGTATATGCTCCTACAGCACCCTGATTTCTTGGTAATAGTCATCACATATGTATTTATGTCTTTCAAACAAATTACTTAATGTATTCAATAATTTAACCAAACGACTTATTTAATGTATTTATCCTCCATTAGACTAAGTTATGTGAGATCAGTGATCACATATCTTACTCACTGCTGTGTTCCCAATGCCTAGAAGAGAAAATACCATACAGCGGGGCACTCATATATTTATTGACTGAATGTTCTCAGTGGGGCCTAATGTATGCACATAAATAAGTAGTATGTTTCAAAGACAGTATTCAGAAGGCCGGAATTCTTTCTCAGCTTAATGAATGGGCATTTAAAACAGCAGTTCTCATCTCTAAAGGGAAGGACACAATTCCTGGGCCTCAAGGAATTTGTGAGAGCAGTTAAGAAAAGGAGAAAATTGTTCTTCCTCAACAATCTCAACTAATTTCACTTGACTGCCAGGACATGACACTCCCCTGGTCCTCTAACCTTGCTGGGGTCTCCTTCTCAGGCTCCTTTGCTGGTCCTTCATCTCCTAAACCTTGATTCTTTGGATTGTGTCCAGGCTTATTCCTTAGATTGCTTCTCTTCACTCTCTAGAATCATCCTTAAATGATCTGATCTAGCCTCATAGCTTTAAATATCCTCTATAAACTAATAATTCCTAAATTTATCTCTCACTCAAATGCCAGGCTTGTATTTCCAACAGCCTACGTGACATCTCTGTTTGGATGTCTCAAACACAGCAAGTATAAGATTAAGGCCCTAATCCTCCCCCCCAAATCTGCTCTTCCCTCAATTTCATCAACTGACAACTTCTTCCCTTCATTCTCTGGTCAAAGATCTTAATTTTCCTGGACTATCCCTATTCTCTTATAATATAAATCCAATCTTTTAGCAAATATTCTTGGCTTTCTATTCCTTTTTTAATGCTTATTTATTTTGAGAGAAAAAGAGAGAGAGAGAATGAGCAGGGGATGGGCAGAGAGAGAGGGAGAAAGAGAATCCCAAGCAGGCTCTGTACTGCTAGAGCAGACCCTGACACTGGGCTCAAACTCATAAACTGTGAGATCAAGACCTGAGCTGAAATCAAGAGTCAGCTGCTTAACCAAGGGAGCCACCCAGGTACCTCTTGGCTCTATCTTCAATTACATCTAGAATCTGACCAGTTCTTGTCCCCTCCAATGCCACTACTTTTGGTCCAAACCACGATCATCTAGCTGGATGATCACAATAGCCTCCTGACTGAACTCCCTCCTTCTACCCTAGTTTCTATACAATCTATCTTCAATACAACAGTCAGAACAAGCTAAACAAGCTTTTAAAATATAAATCAAAATATAAATTGCCATATGACCCAGCAATTCCACTTCTAGGCTATATACCCAAGAGAGCTGAAAACATGTGACCACATGAAAACTTGTACATAAATGTTCATAGCAGCATTATTATTCACTATGTACATAAATGTTCATAGCAGCATTATTATTCACAATAGCCAACAGGTGGAAAAAGTCTAAATGCACACCAATGGATGACGGAATAAACAAAATGCGGTATATCCATACAATAAAACATTACTGAAAATAAAAAGAAATAAAGTTCTGATACATGCTACAATGCAGATACACCTTGAAAACAGTATGCTAAGTGAAAGAAGCAAGACACATTTTGCATGACTCCATTGATGAAAGATCCAGAACTTGCAAAAGTAGTGTCTGTAGAAAGCAGATTAGGGACTGGAGGAAATAGGAAGTGGCTGCTTAATGTATGTTATATAAATTTTACCTCAGTTTAAACAAAGAAACAAAGATCATGTCACTCAGAGTCCTCCTCCTCATACGGAGTGAAAGACAGGGTCCTTACAGGTGCCAACAAAGTCTTACATGATCTGCTTTTCATCCCTTCTCTGTCCTCACCTCCTACCAGTCTCCTCTTGCTTATTCAGTTCCAGATTATCCAACCATGCCAAATACAAACTCAGCCTTGGGTCTTTATATCTTCTGCTTTCTCTGCCCACAGTGCTCTCTACCCATGTACTCCCAGGGATTGCTCCCTTATTTGCTTCATGTATTTGCTCAGAGGCACCTTATGGTCGTAATGGAGGAGGGCACTTGTCGGGAAGAGCACTGGGTGTTATATGGAAACCAATTTGACAATAAACTATTAAAAAAAAAAAGACTTTTCCCTGGCTACCCTAAATGAAACAGCATATATACACACGTTTTCCTGGCACTCCCTATCCCTTTAGCTTAATTCATTTTCTCCTTAGCACTTGTCAACATCTGATATATTTATTTGATTATTGTCTGTGTCTACCCACCCCCAAAGGGACTAAGCTCCACAAGCAAGGGACTTTATTATATTTACCAATGTATTCCACAGCCTAAAACAGTGCCTGGCAAATAGTAGGCATTCATAGATATTTGTTTTAAGAAATGAGCAAACTAATAAATGAACAAAGAACAAAATAACCAGAATCTATAATGTCTTAGGCAGTACATAATAAACTTTCCAGGTTATCACATGATGTTTGCAATAACTTTATGAAAACAAACATCAGGTTTGGTCTCCAACGGTGAGTGTGAAACAGTGGTCATTTCTCAAAAGATATATTAGTTTTACAGTCCAAGGCACAGCAGGGAAGTGGATTTCATTTTTACTTTAAAAATCATTCTGCGGGCACCTAGATGGCTCAGTTGGTTGAGCATCCAGCTTCGGCTCAGGTCATGATCTCACGGTTTGTGGGTTCGAGCCCCGCATCAGGCTCTTTCCTGACCGCTAGCTCAGAGCCTGGAGCCTGTCTTCAGATTCTGTGTCTCCCTCTCTCTCTCTGACCCTCCCTTGCTTACACTGTCTCTCTCTCTCTCTCTCTCTAAAATAAATAAAACATTAAAATTTTTTTTAAAACTAAAAAAATAAAAATAAATCATTCTTTTCCCCCCTTTGCTCCAAAGAATAGAGAACCCAAAGAGGAACCATTCCTCTAGAGAGGTAGTTGAACAATAGCTCATTAAGTGTGTTTTCTGCTTGTATTTTTCCTAAAGATTAATATATACTAATCTGGGGATGCCTGGGTGGTTAAGGTGGTTAAGCTCAGCTCAGGTCATGATCTCACAGTTTGTGGGTTCGAGCCCCACATCAGGCTCTGTACTGACAGCTTGGAGCTTGCTTTGAATTCTGTCTCCCTCTCTGTCTGCCCCTCCCACACTCATGCTCTGTTTCTGTCTCAATAATAAATAAACATAAAATTTTTTTAATATGTACTAATCCAGAGCTGGTACAAATAACCCTAGGGCAAAAAGGCAATTATTGACATCTGTGCAGTAAAAAATAGACTAAGATATGGGAGTCCTGGGCTCTAACTATCTGTATAATCTCAGGTAAATCACTTATCTTGCTTTCTTTTCTGTAAAAATAAGAGGGCTGAATTTGATTACCTCTGAGGTTCCATAATTTTATGGCAAAGATCATTTATGGCCACTTAATCTCCTTCAATGTTTAGGATAAATAAGTCTTCTGGGTCCAATGAGATAACAGGTCATAGACAGCCAGAAGCAGCATGTTTCAGAAATTACATTCTGACCAATGATGTCAGATGTGTTAATCAGATTCAGGAAATAAAAGCCATTCTTACCCTTATCCACAAAAGAAAAAGGGGGCCTCATCACGTAGAATAGATGAGTCACCCACCCAAAGCTGTATGAATAAAATCATAGTACATACATAAAATGAAACACCATATAAATAGCAAAAAAAAAAAAAAAAAAAAAAAGAACCAGACCCTTGGTGCTATCATGGAAATATGTCGATGTTATAGTTTTCTGTAATTGTTCCTTTTACACCTTGAGTTGTAACTTATATAAATAAACTGCATATGTTTAAGTGTGCAATTGGATGAGTTTTAACATATACATACATTTGTGAAACCATCACCACAATTGAGTTAGTGAACACATTTATCACTCTCAAAAGCTTCCTCTTGCTCCTTCATAATCCATTTCTTACTCCCTGCCCTGTCCCCAGACAGAAAGTGCTGATCTGCTTTCTGCCACTAAAATTTGGATTGCATCTTCTACAATTTTATATAAATAGAATCATACAGTATATCTTCTCTTTTGTTTTTTTTTTCACTCAGCATGATTATTTTGAGATTCATCCATGTTGTTTGTATCAATAGTTTATTCCTTTCCATTGCTGAGTAGTATTCCACTTTACAAACAAGCCACAATTTATCCCTTCACCTACTGATAGACATTTGTGGGTATACAGTAGTATCTTATTATGATTTTAATTTGCATTTCTCTAATAACTAAAGATGTTGAGCATCTTTTTTTGTGCTCATTTGACATCTATGTAGTGTCTTTGGCAAAATGTCTGTTCAATTACTTTGCCAATTATTATTGGATTATCTATATTATGGAGTTTTCAAAGTTCTTTCTTTTTCATTTGTTATCACTTAACCTGTATGTAGTATAATCCTTTTTTAAAAAGAAATGAAAAATTTAAGAATCCAACCCGTATTTATACATTTAGACAGAATGGTAGTCCATACACTAAAACTAGTAATGACTATTAATAATAATAGTCTGGGGCAGAAGCAATGAGGCTACAGGAGACTTATTTTACATATTTCTATATTATATTGCTTTCAACAATCATTTAAAACATGATTAAGCCATTTCTCTTTGGCTTAGGGAAATTTAGGGAAAAAACACAAATAAAAGCCAAAAAATTTCATCAGCAGCAGCCAAATAAGAAGTAAAACCTCAAGTTATAAGTTCAAAATGTCATGGCTAAGAAAACAGAAGAAAGATTTAGTTCAGGGGCACCTGGGTGGCTCAGTCGGTTAAGCATCCAACTTTGGCTCAGGTCACAATCTCAACCATTCGTGGGTTCAAGTCCCACATCGGGCTCTGAGGTGATAGCTCAGAGCCTGGAGCCTCTTTCGGATTCTGTGTCTGTCTCTCTTTCTGCCTCATCCCTGCTCACATGCTTGCTCTCTCTCAAAAATAAGCAAACATTTAAAAAAAATTTAAAAACAAGCAGATGATTTATGGTTGCATAGCAGGATGTAAATGTTATAAGTAGCAAAGTAAAAGTAATTTAGCAATAAAAAATGGAAGTAGGGGAAAGCATTGGGAGGAAGTGTAAGAAAGCTAATTTCCTCCTCTTTCATAGCAGAGAGTCCATTGATAATACTGAAACAGGTAGATTTTTTAAATGACTAAATGACTGACCAAGCATTCCAGTGGTAGGTATCTACCTAAGAGAAATGCAAATGTATGTTTGTATGAAAACTCATAACGAAACTTCATAGCCGCACTACTTACTCATAATAGCCAAAAAGTTAAAGCAACCCAAATGTCCATATACATATAATAGGATACTGTTTGACAGTGAAAAGAAATGAAGTCCTGATACATGCTATAACACTGATGAACCCTGAAAACATTATATTAAGTGAGAGAAGACAGTGACAAAGGACCATATAGTTTTCAATTCCATTTAAATGAAAATATCCAGAACAGGCAAATACATAGAAACAGAAAGTAGATCAGTGGTTGCAGAGGGATGGGGAAGGAAAAGGTTGTTGGAGGAGTGACAGCTAAAGAGTACAGGGTTTCTTATTAAGGTGATGAAAAGTTCTAAAATCAATTGAGGTGATGGTTGCACAATTCTGTGAACATACTAGAAACCACTGCATTACACACTATAAATGGGTGAATTGTATGGTTATGTGAATTATATCTCAATAAGGCTATTGCCAAAAAGATACTAGGAAAAAAATGACTGCTAAATGGTTTTTATGATATTTTTTTCCCTTAAACTTAGAGAGATGTTACTGACTAATATCTTTTATGGTAAAGAAACATTTGTCTAAAGATTAGCAATTCTTCAATTTTATTTCAGTGTTTTATTCTATTTCAAGTAAAATTAAATAGCATGCTTTGATGTATATATTATGATCCAATATTATGCAGATTTTTCAGTCTATCTACCCACCCATCCTTCTATCTACATATATACACAAAAGATACTGGAAATAATGTTTACATGTGAATACTGGGGTAGTAGGAATTTGGGTGATCTGTTGTTTTCTTTATTGTTTCGTATACTGGTTAAATTTTTAATGATAAGTATCTATTATTTTTATTCATCTTTAAATTGTTCTTAAAAGAACAGAGTAAATATGCCAACATGTTAATGTTGAATGTAGGTAATAGGATTAGAAATTTTTCTCCTCCTTCTTTATTCTTTTCTATACTTTCCAAATTTTCCTGTAATAAGTGGCTATTATTTTTGAAACAGAAGAAAGTTAAAAATAATAGAATTAAAAGAATGTATACCGTTTGCAAAAATGATTGCTAGTTCTTACCTGGGCTCCTTCTGTTGCTCCTGAATGATCTTTCTTCCTGGCCAGGTATCATCCATCTGTGACTGATGAAGAAGGGACTGTCCCACTGTCTCTCTTCTATTCACTTCAAGACAAAAGCATGGCAGGGTGGTGGTGATGTGGGGGAAGGGAAACACATCACACTTGCAGAAGGGATGGCAAGTTTTATATTCCCCCCCAGAGCCCATGAAGTGAAGCTACCACTAGTAAGAACATTAATAGGATTCCAAACCAGAGCATCTATCACCTCAAAAAAAATTTTTTTTCCAGAAAGGTCCAGTACCTGTGGGTTTGCGGCGTAGGGACATCCTAATTATCTCACTGCCTGTGTGGTAAGCAAAGCGATTCACTTTCTGGTCATAAAACCAGTCACCAGTTGCCTTCTTCAGTTCTCTGGGAAGGCATAAAAGAAAATGACAGATGAATTTTTAGAAATGTCCGTCATCATTCAGCTAACAAAGGTCAAGGAGGAAAATTCTCACCACACCTGGGGCCTCATTCCCTCTCTCCATAGGTGATACTCACATTTCCTTGGCGCACACCTTGCACCTCCAGGTACCATTGCATTCCTGGATTCGGCAGTCCCGACATACCAGGTGATTACAGCCCCAACAAGTGTTGGTCTTGGGAGTCAAACGACCCAGGCTTTCCTGGCACCTAGCACAGGTCCGTTCACTATAGTGCTGGCTGCCCCTCTTGGCCCCTTTCCTTTTTATCTCCAGTAACTCATTCTTCAGTCGCCTGCCAAGACCCCAAAGAGAAGCACAAGCACATTCACAATCTGCACAGGTTGGATGGAGAGTTGTTGAGGGGCAGAGACAGTAAGACTATTTGGTTCTGTGAAAGCAACAACTTCAGAGCCCAACCTGACCCAATGAGAAATTATAAACCTCATACACATGTTCCTCTGAAAGTCACATGGGCATTGTAAGGAAAGGTCCTGATAAAACTGACCAAAGGTCTGGCAACCCATGCTTCTTCTGGAACTCTTACCTAATCCTTTTCTCATCAGCTTTCTGGAGCTCCTCATCTCTTTGTAGAACACTGAGGATCAAATCCCTCTCCACCTCAGACAGAAAAGAGAGGTCAAGTATCTCTGACATGATTTATTCTATTTTTTCTTCTACTCTTCTTTCTTCAAAGCAATCAGATCAGGATAGTTACCAGAGTTGCCTGAAATAAGATACAAACTAATTTCACACAGATAATTTACTCCAGAGTATACCCACAGCCCTAGGGACTTTTAATAGGCTACTTTTCCTTTAAGCCAGGATAAAAAGACAATGTTGAAGTAGCTGACCTATTTTCCATTCCTACTGCTACCTGAATCCTGTCCTGAAAATGAAGAGGCTTTGATTTTTCAAGAAAAAGGGTTAAGTCTTTCAGCAAAAGCCACTTAGTCTGGAATAAGTACAGAACAGCTGAGTCAAACTTCCCCTCCACCAAGGAGATCCTCAATCATCCAATTTTCAATATTTTACATGTTCTCACGTTCCAAGTGTATTAATCCAAATAATCAGACAGCTGGTCTCTGTAGTAGAGGAGAAAACCACATGGGGACTCCTGCCAGTTGGAGCTCAATTCCTGCTTTCCTGACCAGCTTCCATGTTCTCAAGACTCAGTTAGCTTTATGCTACAGTCCAAAATGTCCATCACCTATTCTGTCTCCCGAAGTTCTTATTGCTATCACTACCTGAAGAATATCTTCACATATTTCATGCACATTTGTTAAGTACCCACTCTGACAGGCATTGTGCAAAGGGCAAGGTATATGTAAGACACAATCCCTGCCCTTAAAAAGTCCACAGACTAGTAGGGGAGACAGATACACAAAAAAATGACACAATGTACTAAGTGCTATCAGAGGGATAATAAATTAAATTCTGTGGGAACCTAAAGAAGGAAGTAACTAATTTTATCTTGCATAGAGAGAGAAGAGAAAGACCTGTATTCATGGAGGGTTTTACAGAACAGATGGATATTTCCTTGTAAAATGGTAGATTTGTGTTGGTGGGGGAAATGGTAGCAAAGATAGGTCGGGGCTAAATTTTATAACTTTCACTCTTAAAAATTAAGAATTTTTAAATTACTACATAGACAATTGAAATCCATCAACATCTTTGTTGTTGCTTTGTTTTTGATGTTCGGAAATCACGTGATCAAATTCATCTTGCAGAGATCACTATAGTATATATATAGTATAAAAGTATAGCTATAGTATGAAAGACTGATTCAAGGACAAATTAAAGTGTAATTTGGAAGTACACAATACATTGTAAAGTAAGTACATTCCTTAGCCACGCAATATCACTTCTAAGAATCTCCCTGATGGAAATATCCATTAAAATGTGCATACAAGGGTATATACACAGGAATGTTACTGCAACATTTATAAGAGAAAAATTAAAAAGTTCTTTAAACAAAATAATACCTCCATATAATGGCATACTATGCAACCATTTAAAAAATGTGGTAGATCTGTGTGAAAATGCATCTTGGAGTGGAAAAAAATAGTTGCAGGACTATACTGAATGATATCTTTGATAAAGTATTTATCTATACACCTGTATATGTAGAGAAAACAGGTCTGGAACAAAAACCATGATCACTTGTTTTTCTTGGGGAGTAGAATTGGAAGGGGCAACTTTCACTTTTTGCTTTATATGGTTATAATTTTTTTTACATAAAAATGTCTTATTTTTAAACAGCAAAAAAGGAAATTCAAAGGAGACAGGGGGATTATTATAATAATCCAGACAAAAGACTATTTGGGTTTACTAACTGTGCCTCTAACCAACTTGGCAAGTCATTTTACTTCTGTTACCCTCTGGTTTCTCATGTACAAAATGACCTATCTCACACAGTTCTCAAGAAAATTAAATAATGTATGTTAATTAATCACAGTGTTTGGAACACATGTTTGGAATATACATACTTGATGAATCTGCTACAGGGCAGGTTTAAGCCAGGGCAGCAAGACAAAGAACAGAGAATAAAGGTTGCAAAGCAGAACTGACAGAATGGAGTGACTAAGAGGATGAAGAAGGAAGACAAAGTCAAATATGCCTACCTTGCATGTCTGGGTTTAACAACTGATAGATTAGTAATAATCCTATGATAAGAGCTATAAGAGAAGAAACAGGTATGGAAGTAAGGTAAGAAGTCTCATTTTAGTCATAATTGTGTTTGTGCTATATACAGGACATCCAGGTAATTAGACCCAGAAGATTGTTGAAGGCATAGGGCTAGTACTCAGGAAGACAGACTGTATCTGAAAGTATAGATTTGGTAGTCATGGGAGTCAAAGAGCTCAGGGTAGACCCAGTAAAGGAAATGATGCTCATATTTACCTTCTTTGATCCCACAAGCTCTTTTTCACTCTTCTGCTTTGTTTTACTAATCACCTAAAGGACAATCGAGAGTATAAACAACACAACATAGTTACAAGATTCCTGAAACCTCAACAGTTTCTTGACCTGGCTATTTCCCAGTCTTTTTTGAACTATAAGATACTAAGCTTCCTTCATAGACCCTTAGATAATCTTGAGGAAGAATTCTTTGTTCTTTTTTTTAATGTTTATTTATTTATTCGGGGGGGGGAGGGAGAGAGAGAGAGAGAGCGAGAGCCAGAGCGAGAGCCAGAGAGCGAGCGAGCGAGGAGCAAGCGAGCAAGCACATGAATGGGGAAAGGGCAGAGAGAGAGAGGGAGACAGAGGATCCCAAGCAGGCTCTGCATTGTCATCACTGAGCCTGATGACCTGAGGCAAAACCAAGAGTCTAATGCTTAACTGACTGAGCCACCCAGATGCCCCAAGAATTCTTTGTTCTTATACCCAAGGAGAATATATGCACTCTGTGAGAACAAGGACTTTTTCAATATTCTTCTATGTATCTGACCTACCATCTAACACAATATTTGACACATACTGTTGCACATGCTGACACTACTGTTGCCATCATCATTGTCATCACCCCACCGGTTCCATTTATTGAAAATTTACTAATTCTCACAACAACCTCAAGAATGAAATACTATTGTTATCCCCATTTTATAGATGAGGACCCAGGAGAGGTTGGGTTAGCTTGCCCAATAATAAACAAAAAGCTGAAGTTGATGGGATTCAAGCCCAGGCAATCTGATTCTAGAGCTAGTGCTCTACTGGCCCTGTCCAGGCAGGATCATAGCCAAAGCAATTATAAAATATTAAACAAAGCAATTTAAAAAACTGTACAAATGGATTTTCATATGGGTGATTATGAGTGAAGCACTGGCCAAAATATCAGCAGCTCATAGATAAAATAGGTATCACCAATCGCATGGCAGTTAAAGACTAAGGATGACACAGACACATTGGAAATGAGAATAAAATCAGATTTGTGGAGTGGCAGCAGAGTTCTGTGATAAGACAGGCACACTGGCACAATAATGAGACCAAGTAATATCAAAAGCCAGGGAAGTAAGAAAATAATTGAGGAAATAAAGTAGCACCATAAGAAAAGGGAACTGCTAATACTGTATATCTTCTCTTTGTTTTATGCTCATGGACTTGAACAACCACAATTGTCTCCTTCTAAAATCTTAAATTCAGGAATCCCCATTTTCTGACCATAGTACATTCCCACTATAACTGTTCTTCAACCTCATCAACACCAGTCTCTTGAGCCCATGTCCCATTTTCTCTTGGTTTATTTGCTTCCTACTGATCTATATTCCTTTCCAAACCATTCTGGACTCCAGATCGCTCAACATTTGAACCAGTCTCACCAGTATCTTCCATATGCATGTATCTTAATCTCTCTGCTGCAACTGCCCATCAAAATCCCAAACCTGTACCAATGCTATAGTCTTGTCTTATATGCTCCTATACTCAAGGCCTACATAATTCTTCATCTCCAACTTCAGCTGGACCCTGATTGTCACTCATAAGTCTTTTTACTTGCCGTTAGTACAATTCCTTTACCTCGTTTCTTCAGAGTCTATATATTTTTTTCATTTTATTTATTTATTTTTTAATAGTTTATTACCAAGTTGGTTTCCATATAATACCCAGTGTTCTTCCCCACAAGTGCACCTCTCCATTGATCTCACACTCCCATTTCCCTTTCTTCCAGTTTCCATCAGACATCTTTATTTCACACTTGTAAAGACAAAGATTTTAGACTACACCCATGACTTTCTCACCTCCCTACCTCCTGTCCCATTACTTACCAATCTGACTCCTCTCAAAAAAGCCATATCCCACCCCAACCTTCCTTGAACCATAGGTTGCTATTTCAAACACTAACCCTGTTACCAGTCAGTTGGCTTGAGATGCAATCTTGCACAATCAGTAGTGGGGAGAAGAAAACATGATAATTTAAAAAATCTGAGGCAAGGATAAAAAGGAAAGCATGGGGGGAAAAATACAGCGAAAAAAGGATGATAAAACAAACTCCAATATATCAATAAACATAAAAAACATATATGAGCAAAACTCACCCATTAATATGCAGAGGTTAACAGACTGGATAAAATTTTTAAAATCCAGCTATGTGCCATTTTACAAGGGACACATCTAAAACATAAAGATGAGGAAAGATTGAAAATAAAAAAAGATGGAAAATGATATACCAGGTAAATGCCAACTCAAAGAAAGTTGGGGTAGCTATATTAACATCTAAACAATAAAACTTCAAGACAATAAAAGCATTATGACACATAAAGAAAATTAGTACATAGAATAAATAAACCTGTATGCACTCATAAAACACTTCTAAATATATAAAGGGAGATTATGTATACTAGAGAGAAATTGAAAAATCAATCATCAGCCATTTGTAGGAAAGTGGATGGACCTTGAGGGTGTCATGCTAAGCGAGATAAGTCAGGCAGAGAAGGATAGATACCATATGTTTGCATTCATAGGTCTAACAGGACAGGCCTGGCAGGGGACCATGGGGAGAGGAAGGGGGAAAGAGAGCGGGGATGAGTGAGGGACACGGATCAAGGGAGACTATTGAATACTGGAG
>PISW01010144.1:26407-52839 GCA_004023785.1 Mungos mungo | reverse complement strand
GCCTGACGAGATAAGACAGACCCATTTTACAGAGGAGGAAACTGAGGGTCCACGTGGACACTCCTGGATCACGACCCAGCGAGAGCGAAAGCAGACCGTGGGCCCGTCGGGCCGACGCACAGCCCAGTGCGCGTACGTGTCCCGGGAGAGGCCGGGGAGACGGCAGCGTGCAGAAATCGGGAAGGACCGCGTGCCTCCCAGGGGACGGCGTGGGGCCAGTCTCCGAGGGGACAGGGGACAGAGGGGCAGAGAGTGGAAGCGGGACGGCACCTGCGGCCAGGCTTTCGGGCGTCATGTCTTTGGGGAACGGTGCTTATTGTCCTGGGCATCCTGACGCCCTCGGGTTTTCGGGACTCGCCGGGGGAGGCCGCGGTCCCCACCCCGGGGGAGGCCCTCGAGAAGGCCCGAGCCCGCGTCCGTGGCGCCCCTCAAGCTCCGGTCTCCAGCCACGCGTCCCTGACCGCCCTCGGCCCACGCGGAGCTGAAGGTCCTGCTCCGCTGGCTCTAACGCGGCCTCCTGTGCTTTCCCCAAGATGAAATTCTAGTCCAGGAGATGTTGGATCCAAAGAGATCGTCACCGGCTGGAAAGCAAAGCACAGCGTCAACATTATCAACACAGTCGTTCAAGGATAAAAGTAAGTGTACGGTTTTTAACCCTGTAACTGTGTGTCTTCCTGGAGGTCTGGCTGTGAAGACACATCCCAGCATTTCACGTTCCTTACGGCCAGCTGCTGCTGGGGCCAGAGCGAAGGGCGGTGTGGGGGGGACAGTCGTCCAGAACGTTTCTGTAACCTCATGGAGACCGAGGCGGCCCAGCCGAGGCTGGCAGACGAGCCCCTCTTGTTTGGGGGTGGCGGGGTGCGCGTGCAAGCACGCTCTCGTGCTCGGGGCCCGGGGGGGTGAGCCCCTGCGGGAACGGGGGGACTGGACACAGGAACCTGCAGCTCCCCGGAGAGCGCGGGCAGGGACACAGACCCCTTTCCACGCGGGCTGGAACTAACGTGCGAGGAGGCTGCCCGAGGCCACGCCGCTAGTGAGCAGGACGAAGACCGCACCTTCCCTGAGCGCAGCGTCCCAGGGTCCAGGCTGAGAACCAGGACGGATCTGTGGGGGGCACTTGCTAAGGGGAGAGCGGGGAGCAAAACCCACACGCGGGGCGTGAACCGCATTCGGCGGCCGGGAGGGAAGTCAGCACCTTCTTGAAATTGCGCGTCCAGATCCGAATCCCGGTTCCTGGGACTCGCATCCCCCACGTCCGCGGGGGCCCAGGCTGCTGGGGTCACAGCGGTCAGAGGACACCTGACTCAGTTACACGTTAACTTTCCGAGGCACGTTTTCGGTAGAACTTGACAACTGTTAGCGTTTTATAAAATCCAGTGCGGACCCAAGTGTGCACGTGTGTGTAATCAAAAAATCGTTTCCCGATGTTTTCCATGGTCTTCATCGAAGATGGCGGCATGGATGAAGATTTTCAAGTTGGTGGCGCTCAGAGTTACCAAGGACTCTCAGATAATTCACAATTCTCTGTTGGCAGCGATGAGAAAACTCTCAATAATGGTAAATGCAACCCGGTAACGCCCCTGCCTCACGGAGAAGCCGGGGGGTAACGCCCCTGCCTCACGGAGAAGGTGGCGGGGAGGAGAGGGACCCCGTCCCCATCACGGAGGAGGAAGCACGGCTGGAGAGAAGCTGAGGCTGCCTCCCCGCCGTTGGGCAGACGTCCTGTGTTGCCCAGGAACCGCCCGCCCAGCACCCCTGCCCGTGGGTCTGACCCTGGGAAAGCAGAGGTGGCAGGAAGGTCCTGGCAGGCGGGTGGCCAACAGTGGGGAGGAAGGACCACACTGCCCACCTGGCCCAAATGTCAGCAGGTCCCTGCCCCTCCCTGAGGGCAGGGGGTCGGGCGGGAGAGCCAGTGTTCCCCCCCCCAGGCCGCCCCCCCATAGTGAGGGAACGTGTCCCTCCAACAGCCAAGGTTGCTGGAATGAACTCCAGTGTGCCGAGGCTCTGGGGCTGAGCAGCTGTCCCCGTGGGGCGGCAGATCTCCTCAGCCTGGAGATGACGCAGAAGAACGGGGCCTGTGGCCCGCGGGAGCCTGGCCTGCGGGGCCTTGTGGGCCCTCCAGGAGGACCTTGTGAAATGGCAGCTTTCTGTGTCTGCCACTTCTTCTGTGTGTCTTTGTTGGGGGCTTTGCCCTAAGGAAGAGCTTGCCCCTTATTTATTCATTCACTTGCCCCGGATTTGCCTCAGGGGTCCCTCGTGTGTCCCTGTGGCCTTGTTGCTGCGTCCCTCCTCCTGCCTCCCCACTGTCTGGCACCGTGAGGTGTTCTGGGCCGCTCGGCCTCGCCTGGCCCTACCCTGGGGTCTGATTCTTTCTCGCCAAATCGTGGAACTCAGAAACGGAGAAGCGGATGTCAGGCCGACTTGAGCAGGACCGCATTGCCTCTCTCCCCTCCAGGCAGGGCCGGAAGTACATGACACACACGGAGACAGGCGCGCACACACACGTGCATGTGCAGAGACATGTGTGCACATGCAAAGAGTGTGCGCACAGACACGTGTGCAATGTGTAGAGATACAAGTGCACGTGCAGACACGCGTGTGCACATGCAGAGACTGCACACAGACACTTGTGCACACAGACGTGCGCAGACACACGCACACAGAGACGTGTGTGCACGCGCAGATGTACAGACACACACACGTGTGCACACAGAGGCATGTGCGCGCATAGCTATATCAAACTGTCTCCCTCCCTCCGTCTCTGCAGAAAACCACGACTTGAGGTGGGTGCGTCCTCCGGGCCTGTCCCGCTCCTTTGTAACTGTGTTAAGAATCTGGCTCCCGTTTTCCACGGTAATTGAAGCGCTTGCTTAGTCTTGCTTGGAATTGCCCCCCCACCTGCCCCGGGAAAATCAGGTTTGCCCGCAGAGAGCAGGGCCCGTGAGTCCTCTGTCTCGGCCGCGCGTGGAGTCCCCGGGGCGCGTCTTGCCTCCGGCAGGTCAGCCTCAGTGCTGCCGTCTGCGTCTCTCTTCGGTCTCTTCCCGCTGCTGGTTTTAGATGCTCGCATGTGAAGATGTGAGCGTTACCGTGCTTCTAGAAGTCGTCATGATAGAAAAAGGTGCCCCAGAAACCGCTCGTGGCCCGCCACGCGCACGCCCAGTGGGCCCGCCCCGCGAGTCCCGTGTTCCCTGGGGCACACATGAGGAGATCCACGTGCACTCACGTCCCACCGCGAACCTCCAGGCTCCGCCGTGTCCCCCCACGGCCGGCTGGGAGCCCGTGAACACCCTGGGGGGAGCCGGGGCCTGGTTCTGGCTGCGGCGCCCCCCCCCCCCCCGCCGTGCGGGTGCCATCTGTCCACGTGTCTCGCACGGTGCCGTGAGCACCGGCCTGCTGCCCGTGAGCTCACATATCGGTGGACACGCAAATTCTCACAATCGGGAAATGGGGTCAGCAAACGAGTGAATCCATAGTCTTTATAGTCACATGATGCCTGACTTGAAACTTGCAGGATGACTTTCCAGAACACGTTGTTTTTTAACGTTTATTTATTTTGTGAGAGAGAAAAGGCACACGTCATGGAGGGCAGAGAGAGAAAGAGAGAAAGAACCCCTAGCAGGCTCCTCACTGTCAGTGCAGAGCCCGACACAGGCCCGAACCTACGAACAGTGAGACAGTAACCCGAGCCGGAGTTGGACAGCGTAACCGACTGAACCACCCAGGTGCCCCCAAGACATGTTCTTAAGTAAAACTTGAAAATGATACTAGCATTCAACTTAACATTTGACAATAAAACATGGCCGAAATGTTCCTAAGTGTGTAATCAAAACACTGTCTCCCTGTTTTTTCCATGTTTGTCATCAAAGAACCCAGTACGGACGAGAGTTACCAACTCAGCGGTCCCGAGGGTTACGGTGAATCACAGTTCTCTTCTGGCGGTAAGGACGGTCTCCAGTGAGGTAACTGGCTCGGTAACTGCCCCCTGCCTGTGTGCCAGGCAGGCTCGGGGCTGGAGAGGGCGTCTGCCTCGCCGCCGGTGCACACGAGAACGTCGCTGCCCTGCGCACGGCAGCAGTTTCCCTTGCACAGATGCGTGCTGTGGACGCGTTCGGGCCAAGTTCAGTCCCGCTGCCGCCTTCTAGTCTTCTCTTGCTTCGGTTCACTTTAACGTTGATGTTTTCGCGTTTTCCAAACAAACTGCATTATCACGTACAGTTAGAATTTTCTTCCTCTTTACCAATGTTTATGCATCTCATTGGTTTCTCTTGTCTGATTGCATGGGCTCATGTTTCTAGAATAACGGTTGGAAGTGGTTGGAAGTAGCAGAGTTAGGGGGTGTCAGTGCCCCGTTCACAGTCTTAGCAGAAGCACCCCGTGTGATTGGCCAATAAGTAAGATTCTGGCTTTTGGACAAAGATTTATGTATTTTAATGTGTAAAGAAAGCATCCATCAACTTTTTAATGTTTTGCCACAGTCTTTTTCATTATCTTTGGCAACGCCCAAGTTTTTTCTTTACATCTGTTAATGTGGTGAATGATGTCTTCACGGGTGTCCAGTATTGAACCAACCTTGCATTCCTAGAACAAATCCTACTTGGTCATGGTCATTATTTTGGACCCTGCTGGTCCGTGTTTTATCCAGGATTTCTGCACCCACATACAGTTCACAGGTGGTATTAGTCTGTAGTGGTTGTTGGGGGTTTTTGGGTACTTTTTACGGGATTGAAATGTCAATGTAATACATGCTTCATAACAAAGAATTAAAATTTTTTTCTTCCTTTTTGAACCTCTTTGAAAATTTAAAGAGCATTGAAACCATCTGGTCTTTTCAGATTTGTAGAAACGCCCTCTGAAACCATCTCGTTCCGGTTGGCTTTCCCTGAGTCATTACCCAGTGACCTTCTCTCTTTCTTCCAGGGAACAGGATTCATTTAATCTTTCTTAATCAAATGGAGTCAACTTTAGCAATCTGTATTTTTTTAGAAAATCATCTGTTTCTTCTGTGTTTTCAAACGTATTTGCAAGGAGGTCTCCAGCTCATCTCATTTAGAAATACCATTTGTCTCCCCTTTGTCACTTCTTATCTTACAAATACATGCTCTTTCTTGCTCTTCCTTACCAGACAAACCAGCACTTTTGCCTAATGTATTAAGTTTTCCCCAAGATCTAAGGTGTTGACATATTACCGAACTGCACTGAGTTTCCGCTCTACACCTGATTTCTCTCTGCCTTTGTCATCAGTATTTCTTTCCTTTGGCTTTTTTTGTAGTGAACTTTGTTGCCTTTTGCCTGTCTTCGGGCTGAGTAGCTCACTTTCTTCATTTTACCCAAATGTGGTTGGTGCTCTGCTCTGTAGTGTGTCCCATAGATTCTCATGGATCATGTTTTCATTGTCATTATCTTCTAGAACCTCTACAAATTATAGTGCATGCTTCCTTTTGTACCCAAAAGTTGTCTAATAAAATGTTCCCGATTTCCAGGTAGCAGGACCTTTTCTCTTTGTTTCTAGTTTGATCGTACTATGGTCGGGAAGAGTTTTCAGTAGTGCTACCGTGTAGCTGACTTGCGTTTTCTTTGCGACCTGATGTATTTACTAGTTCCCGTGAGCGCTCTGCCGCGACGGGACGGGGACTTGCAGTATCTGCCTACTGACGATGTGGTTCGGGCCCCTCCCTGCTCAGCTCTTATCTTCTCCCCTAATCTTTTCCTAGAAGGGGGTGTAAATTCCCCAACTATAAATGTGTTTTGTGTACATGTATGCGCGCTTCCTGTAGCTTTTGCTTTATAAGAGTGATTCTTCTGAGATGCGGTGCAAGGATGTTGGTGAGCATTACCTCTTCGTTGGGACTCTGGCTTCCAGTATGACAAGGAGCCTCTCTCTGTCACGGTTAATGTTCCCGTGCCTGGATCTTACTTTTCTCCGGTACAAGGGTCACTGCTGCCGGCTTTCTTGGTGTCTCAGTTTACCTGCTCTCTTCATCTTTAAATAAATAAGCTGCCTCGATGGAAGCACACACTGTGTACGCGGATCTTGTGTTCGCCCTGTCAGTGAAGAGGAGACCTCTCCTGAAGTCCGAAGCCTCCCTCCAGGGGGAGGGGTTGAGGAACAGCGCCTGGGCCGCCACCAGGCCCCGGGCCCCCAGCCCTTCCTTCCACCTCCTGCCGCAGCCTCCGCTGCACCTTCTACCATTTGGGAAAAGCTAACCAGAAGTGAGAAGGCAGCTCCCAGTCGCACCTGGCCCCACAGACTAAGGGAGCGGTGTGCAGGGGAGCTGGGGCGCTGGTCTCCTGGAGAGCATGGCCACCCCCTCTGTTCCTGCCCCCCACTGGCCCACGAGTCCCTGCGTGCTCCCGAGGGGTGCTGTGTCCTCCTGTCGCCCAGCACTTTGTACACGGCAGGTGTCCGTGGGCTCTGGATGAACAAACTGCCGCAGCTGCAGGGGGTCCTGAAACCTTGGGGTTGGTTGAGCAAGACTGGCCAAGACGCCTGTGTGGGAGTGTGTGGAGGAGACGCTGCTTCACTAAACCCAGAACGGGCAAAATCCCGTCCTGTTCTAACACCTTCACCAGCCACCGAAAGGCAGCTGGATAGAGTCTCCGTGTGCCGCAAGGGGCGCTGGGACCCGCCGGGCAGGCAGGCCGGGGAGGCGCTCCCAGGGAACCGGGAGAAAGATGGAGAAGGAAGTCTCTCTGAGCTCTCGGATGGCGAAGGACAAAGATGGGCCGTGGCAGGGACGGGACGGGACGGGAGCATGTCCGGAGAGAACCTGTCTCCTTCAAGGGAGTCCAGGCCGCGGCCCAAGGCGCCTCCCCCCAGGAACCGGCCTCCCTCAGGCCTGCGGCTTTCACAGCGCAGGGGTGCCGGGCGGGGCCAGGAAATCCGCGTCCCCGCAGCGGCGACACCTGTGAGAGCCAGAAGCAGACGCCAGCCCGCTGCTGACGAGGCGCCTGGTCCCCGAGCCTCAAAGGGCCGGGTCGTGCCATGGGGGAGCTGTGCGCGTGAAGGCCACGGGCACAGGCGGCCCCCCACCGCCTGCCAGGCCCCCAGGGCGCCCCAGGGACCTTCCTCCTCTGTGCTGGTTTCCTGTGTTCTTGAGACCCCTTGTCTCTGTGTCCTGGGGGTGCAAGTCCCAGGTGCCGGCACGGCAGGCGGCGCCTTCGAGGCCGTGAGGAGTCGCTTCCACGCTCCCCAGCACTCAGTGGTCTCTGGGCCTCGCCGGCCTGTAGCAGCCCCCCCCCCCACCTCTGCGCCATCGCCACGTGGCCTGCCCCCATGCACGTCTGTGCGACTGAATGTCCTCTTGTTAGGACGCAGGTCACGCGGGGTTGGGGCCAACCCACCCCGGAGGGCCGCCTCTGGACTGGTCACAGCTGCCGCAGCCCCATTTCCATGGGCGCCGTGACATCGCCTGGCAGCGGACGCCCTCTGTGGGGGCCCGGACACAGGCCCGGCTGTCCCGCCGAGCGTGGACTGCGGTAAAAAGGACGTGAACACTCTCTGTCTCGTTTTCACTAAGAAACAGTGCGAGTCTCAGAGGAGCCTTGTCTGGTTTGCGGTGCTGTTCTCCGTCCGGCGGCGGCAGCCAGCGAGGGGCAGCGGCCGGGGGGCCTGTGCAGCGGCGGCCAGGAGGTTGTTCCTGAGGGATCGGTGGCCCGGAGCACCGCCCTTGTGTTCCCGTGGGTGGGCTGCAGTCTGGCGGGGACAGCGACGTCCCAACTGCCGCCGGGGGCCGGAGGGACCCGCGTTCGGTGCTGCCAGGCCGCCGCTGAGCTGCAGACCGAGGGCCTCGCGGTGACTCTTGGGCCGAGCGTGTTTGTCCCCTGTGCCGTGTTGTTCCGGGCGGGAGACCGTGAGGCCCTTCAGCCGGCACATGGTGGCCAGTGACGACAGCATTAGCGCGAACTCGGGCGCCTTGTGGTAGGAGACACGGCCCCATGGACGGACCGTGGCTGCCACGCAGGGTGCAGACACTGAGGAGGCCGAGGACGGTGACCTGCGGGCGGTCCGTGCTGTCGCGAGCGCATCGGAAGCTTCACAGGAGCAGGGCGGTGTGTGCGGAGCCCGCTGCGGTGGCAGCCGTGACCAGCGGGGGGAAGCCGCCGTCACCCCGGCCCTGTCCTGGAGAGCAGACCTCATGGCCCTGAGAGAACCACCGTCGCCCCAAGGACGCCTCCTCCAGGAGGACTCCAGGTCCGGCTGCCACGACCCTGGCCCCTTCCAGGACACTCCTGGTCCCCCGAGGCCCAGAGCGGCGCAGGCAGGGCCCCCGACGGGCACGCTCCGGAAGGCGGCACGCTGGCCCAGGGCGGCTGCCGACGGCAGGTCTCCTGTCTCCCGGAAGCCACGTGAGCCGCCCACGGAGCTGGCAGACAGGACACGACTCCCAGCCCACCGCGTGGATTGTGTGGCACGTGTCTGGGTGGTGGCAGTGGCGGCGGAGCTGCACGAGGACGCTGCTGGTACAGGACGGAAAAGGGCGTCCCCTGAGGGAAGGAAAACCTAGTGTCTAAGATGATGTCCTGACGTGAAAAGCTGTGACCTCTGCCCTTCCTCGGGAGGGACCACAGGACCCCGTGGCTGTCCCGCAGACGTTCTCCAGCCGGGGCTTCTGTGCACTCTCCCTGCACTGACCCCCACGGAAAGGGCCACGAGGCCCAGAGCCCCGCTAACTGCTGTGACGCTCCCCGGCCTGGGGCCCCCTCCTGGACGGGCAGCCGGAGGCAGCCCTCGGTCGCCCTGGGGCTGGCACCCGGCACAGGTGAATCGTGCACGCATGGTCGTCAGTGGTGTGTGAGCATGAAGGGCGATTGCCCCTCCGTGGCCGTGACAACCGCGTGGTGACGGTGACGTCCTCGCCCTCGGAGTGCGGACCATCACCCGAGTCCATGTCAGCCTGGAGGCCGGGGACCTGAGGACCTCGCCTTGGAGGTTCACACCCCGCTCAAGGGCGCTGGGGAATGGGGGCCGGAGCTCCCAGCGACCCAGGGCAGTGAAGACCAGCTCTGCGACAAGTTCTTGCTTTTCCTGGCTCTGCTGGGGGCCCCGCATCCCTGCTCCGCTCTGTCAGACCCCGCCTGCCTGAGGACGGCTGCGGGGAGAACAGTGGGGGTGATTTTACCTTTCAGGTGTCCCTGCAGGAAGCGATTTCCATCTCCGGAGCTGGCAGCCAGCGCTTCCTGCCTCCCAGGGTGCCTCGGGGGAGGGGCCCCCAGCCTCCCTGGGCAGATCTCTCTGGAACCTTCTCCCGTCCTCGGGATAACACAGGGCTCTGGGCCGGTCGGATTGCGGACACTCCCTTCGCCTCACGCTGAGCTCACTCAGCACAAAGGGGACTTTGGCTTGCGCTTCCTCCCCAACCTCCAGACCTGCCATGATCTCATCGACACAGGGCGAGAAGGCGCTTGCGATTTGTAGGGAGACAGGCCCCTAGAAAGCAGTCCTCTTCTTTGTCTCTGGCCACCAGTGAGCGGCCGTGCGTGCCTCTGCTCCGCGGGCAACCCCTGTGTTGAGGACGCCTTGCTCAGGGCTGCGCCGAGCGCCCCCACCGACCGCCCCGGAGACATAGAGGTATAGACGCCACCACATCGCCCTTCTGAGCCACACCTGGGGATAGTGAGGCAAGGGGGGTTAGAGTGGGCCCCAAGGAATGAATCTCTAATGTGAAATTCTGGCCGCCACCGCAGGGCACCTCTTGGAACCTGCCGGGCTCCACTTCCTGGGCGGGAGCACTCCTCTCCCGCCTAGCGGCATGGTGGGGCGGCTCCTGTGATATGACCTTCCCTGGGGCGTGGTCATTCTCTGCTTGACCTCAACCCCGTGGCAGTTGTCATCCGCCAGTGGAAAGCCAGCTAACTGTCCCGACATCTTTCTCGGCTGAAGAGGCCTGGGGACAGACATGGGGCGGTGGGAGGAGTTCCAGGCGGAGAGGGAGAGCCTGCCAGACCCGGGCCCCACCTCTTCCTGGCTGTGTCCTCTCTGAACCACGGTTCAGCATCTGTAAGCCGGGGTCACAGCGCCTCCAGCTGTGGGGTTAGTGGGATGAAGGTAAGAACTGGGGACAGTCTTAACTCATAAGAAGTGTTAGGTGTTAGTACTAGACGTCCTGTGTTTTCGTAAGATACAGCGTGATGTCAGAGGGTTCATCCCGCATACAGTCACGTAACCGTCACCACAGACGACACTCGGAAGAGGTCCCCCACCCGAAAGCTCCATCCTCCTTCCGCCCCCTCCAGCCCTCCTGTGCTGACCCGTGTCCTGTTCCTGTAATTTCCCCCTGTCCGGATGTCCTGTACTACGGAGACCATGGAGACCTCTGAGTGTGGTTTCCTCAGCTAGCACAGCGCATTCGAGACCCCCGCGTGTTTGCCCACCATTGCGCGTCTCTCCTCCCCGTAGCCTCTGCGGGCCGTCTCCTTCACCGGCGGGGGGACTTGGGAATTACAAATAAAGCCGCTGGAAACGTTCGCATCGAGGTTTGGGGTGAATATAAATGTGCCTTTAGTTGAGGGAAAGAATAGAGGTCTGGCAGCTAGGCTTTATAAGAAACTGTCAACAGGGGTGACCCCGTAAGCAGGGTGGGAGCTGCCCTCCTCAACCTTTGATTTTCTTCTTTCTGAGCTGCTCTGACAGGTGCGCAGTGACCTTACTGTAGCTGTAATCTGCAGTTCCCTAACGACTGATGGCGCTGAGCATGTTCTCATGTGTTTATCTGCCATCCGAGTGTCTTCTTTGGTCAAGTGTCTGTTCAAGTATTTTGCCCATTTTCCCGAGTTGATTTTCCTCCTGTTGAGTTTTGAGATGCGTTTATATATTCCGGATACAAGTCTGTGTCACATGTGTGGTTGATTGGAAGGATTGCCTCCGGTCCGTGACTTGCTTCTCATTGGCACGCCAGTGTCTTTCAGAGATCAGAAGTTCTTAATTTTGGTCGAATCCAATTTATCAAGTTTCATTTTTGGTGTCAAATATAAGAAATCTTTGCCTAATTTAGTCACAAACATTTTCTGTGTTCTCTCCTAGAAGTTTTTAATTGTAGACTTTACATTTAGAGCTATGATCCGTTTTGAGTTAATTGTGTATATGGTCTCAGGTAAGGGTCCTTCTGGTTTGGTTTGCTCTCGCCTGCGTGATGTCCAGTTCCAGCCCCTGTGTTGCAAAAACCCCTCTCTGCTGAACTGCCTGTGCGCGGGTTGACAGTTAACGGATCGTTGGTGAGGGGGCGGTTTCTGGACTCTCTCTCGTTGCGTTGACTTAAGTTTGCTCTTTTTTCAGGCATCACATTGTCTTGGCTACAGTATGTTGATACCAAGATTTGAAATCAGGTAGTGAGTCCTCCCGCTTTGCTCTGATCTTCAAAATCAATTTGGTTATTCCGGTTTCTCTGTCTTCGCATATACATTTTAAAAACAGCTTGTTAATTTCTGCGGAACATTGTGTTGGGACTTCGGTCGGCATTGCTACAGGTCCGTCAGTTCGGCGGGCACCGGCTTCCTAACCATACTCGGTCTCGCACTCCGAGGGGGGCCCCCTGACTTCTCTCGCGGAGTTTCATAGTGTTCGGCATAAAGACCTTGCGTGTGTTTTATTAGACTTATCCATAAGTATTTCATAATTCTTGGTGTAATCGAAGTGATACTTTTTTTTAAATTTGGACATCTGGTTGTTCATTTCTGGCATATAGAAACGTGATTGTTTTGCAAAGAATCTGTGCCCTCCTCCTCTTGCTCAACTCAGTCTTCCATTCTAGAAGCTTCCCGGTAGATACTTTGGGACTTTACGACTTGCTGAATCATATCATCTGTGAATGGATTTTTTTTTCTTTCCAATACATGCACCTTTTATTCATTTTTCTTGCCTTATCCCACCGGTTCCAGGACAATGCTGAAGGTTAAGTACGAGTGGTCAGAACCGACAGTCTTTAATAAATTAGGTGTATCTATTGCAAAATAGAGACCTTTTCTTGTAAAAAGTCAGCAAATATTTTACTGTTTGAGAGCAATAAGGACCCTGTTGTGACTTCACTCTGCGTAGAAGCGACCGGAGACCACACATAAGAGTCAGTGCAGCTGCGTTCCGACGAAGCTTGGTTTACTAAAACCCGCGCCGCGCCGCATCCGGCCTGGGAAGCCCGCTTGCCAGCCCCCGAGCTCCTGAAATGATCAGTCGGTTCTTGTTTATCCCGTTCATGTGGGCACTTACGTGTCTGATTGCCGAGCGTTGAACCAGGCCTGAGGTGCGGCCGGGATGCGATGCCCTTTGTGGATCTTTTGGATTCGATTCTCCAGAACTTAGGTAAGAATGTTTGCACCTAAGTTCATGAATGCTGTTGGCCTGTAGTTTTTTCTTCTCTGACGCTTTTGTCTAGTTTTGGTTTCAAGACTACTGGCCCCCCAGAGTGCACCGAGAGGTGTTCCCTTTCCTTCGGTTTTCTAGATCTGTCGGTACGGGATGACTGTGACTTCCACAGAAGTGTCCACTAGGAGTTTCCAATGAAGACAGTAGGGCCTCTACTTTCTGTGCAAAAAGGTTTTTACGCACACGTGTTATTTCTCCCGTAGATGAAGGGCTGTTTGGTGTATCCGTACCTTCTCCAGTGAGCGTTGATGGTTCGCGTCTCCGTAGCGGGATGTGCCCCTTTCATGGAAACGGCAGCGTTGGCCGTGACGGTTTCTCGGCGCCCCTCCCGTCGGCAGGATCTGCAGTGCCGTCCTCTCTCACTCTTGGCGTCAGTAACCTGTACCTTTGCTTAAGTCCCTGGTGGTCAGATCCACAGCTTATCGATTTTATTGATCTGCTCCGAGAACTGGGCTTTCCGTTTATTTTCTCATGTTGCTTTTCTATTTTTTTATCATAGTGATTTTTTTTATTATTTTATTTTCTGTGCATATTTTGAGGTTTTCCTCTCCTTTTTTTAATGACTTGTTATGTGAATACTTAGGTCGTAGATTCGAAACTTTTCTTCCTTTCTGTTGGGAACGTTTAGCTCCTTTTAATTCTACTTTAATCCCATCCTACACATTTCAATATGCTGTGTTTTTATTTTTGTCAGTTCAAAATGCCTCATAACTCACCTTTTAAGTTTTTTTAAATTCGTGGACCAACTTCAGCAGTTCGGAAGTTGTCTGAGAGGCGGCGGGGGGGAGCAGGGAGGGCGGAAGGAGGGGGCGCCCACCTTCAAGGTTCTCTTGCGTGTTCCTGGCTGCGTGCAAATGGAGTTTGGGGAAAACTTCAGGACGGTGGTCCTGCCACACTTGGAGGGCGGGCCCGGCTACGGTGAAGGCCGCACCCCTGGACCTTGGAGACGCCCCCAGAGTGTGGGGCAAGGGCGGGTTCCGGGATGGGGAGTGCGATGTCATTCAGTCCGCGTCCAGATCAAGGACATCGTCCCAGTGACTGCGGGCCGGCGCGGCAGCGTGAGGAGACAGCAGCAGGGCCGAGTCTGTCACCGCCTGGGGCCCACGCAGGCCGCAGCTGAGGCCCCGGGTCCCCGAAGGCCTGGCCTGGCGCTGGATTCCCCAGAGCTGACAGCGCTCTGAAGCTGGGAGGCATTTGGAACTATGACTTGCGGCTTGACTGAATTTTGATCATTGTGCTTTTTTCCTCACAGGAAAGAAATTAAAAAATGATCAATATAAAAAAATATCAATTATGGACAAAATCCTCCAAAACAGTGGAAAATCTTCAGGTAAGTGGAGTAACAGATAAGTGGGTCCTTGTGCTGGGGTGCCCCCCCGCCGTGGAGAGGGGCGCACGTCCGCTCCCGGGGACGGCTCTCCGCAGGGCCGGGTGACGGGCAGACCGCAGGGACCCCACACGGGCTTCCGTGTTGTCAGCGCAGGGCTCCTGGCCCATCGAGTCCATCCCACGCGTCCTGGGGCACGTGTGGGTGTCCCCTCCCTCCTCAGCCACCCCTGGGACCTGTGAGGCCCCATCACACGCCGCGGGACCAGGCCCAGCAGGTCCCCAAGCCTCCCTGCGGGCAGCCTCCCGCCCAGGAGTCCAGCACCGGTGGGCGCCCTGACCTCCCCCCTCCCCCCCACCCTCTCAGACACTTCCTGACTGCTGAAGTTGGCCCACAAATTTCCCCCGGTGGCCTCTGTCCCGGCCCCATGCTTCTCCCCGGAACTTTCCAGAACACTTCCAAGCCTCTTCTCCAGGCCAGTCCTCCTCCGGACCTCCCGGCCTCTCCCAGGGAGACTCCGTATTCACTAGATGGGTCGGCCCACACCCCCTGCATTCCCCCTGCCACACAGCTGTCCCCGCACCCTGAGACCCCCGGTCTGGGGACACGGCACACCCGAATGTCCGTCCAGGGTTGACGAGGACGTCCAGGGACTCGTGCGCGGGCTGCGTGAGTCGGTCCGTGTCCAGCCGAGCGCAGACCAAACACACCTGGCCGCCTTCGTCCGCCTCCAGCGCTCGCCGGGCCCCCGCCGCGGGCCGCACCGCTCCCGGTTCTGGGGACTGAGCGCGTGGACAGCGACCCGGCCTCGAGGCGCCTGTGCGCCAGGGGAGGTTAGGTAGCCCTCCGCTCCAGCCTGCCGGGACGCTTCGGGCCCCGCCCAGCCCCCCACCACCCTCCAGCCGCTCCAGCCTGCCCTCTGCTTAAATGCCCACCAGGGTGGAGCCACAGGCCACTCGAGACCTCGCATGTGTGACTGGTCACCAAGCACGGCCAGGGGCCGCGCTGCCTCTGCGGGACCAGAGCCAGCCGTGGGCCCGAGATCACAGGCCCCGTGGTCGGTCCGCACCTCCCCCAGTGGGACACCCAGGGCAGTGGGGGTGGGAAGGGGGGTGAGAGATCACAGGCCCCACGGTCTGCACCTCCCCCGGCGGGACACCTGGGGCAGTGGGGGTGGGAAGGGGGGTGAGCCGCCCCGCCCGCTGGGAACCTCCCCGCCGGTGCCCACATCCAGCCGCTTTCTGCTGCCTTAGACAGATGTCAGGGAGACTTTGCCAACCCCCAGGTCCCGGGGTCCGAGAGTCCTGTCCTGAGACAGCAGCATCTCCTGGGACCCCAGTATCTAAGGCCGAGCCCCCCCCACCTGCGGGAGCTCCGCTGGCTGGGGCGCCTGGCTGGGGGAGGGGCAGCGGGCGCTCCCCTGGCGCGAGGGCTCCGGCCCCAGCAGTGTGTGTATGGGAGGGACCGTCCTTGACCTTCCTGAGCCTGATGTCACAGGACTGGGTCCACAGGGGGCTGCCCAGAGGGGAGGGGACACCCCCAGCCCGGCCCAGCGGAGCTCAGAGGAGCCCCCACCGGGTTTGGAGTCAGAAGGTGGTGGCAATGAGGCATTAAAGGGTGCGGCCTGGCCCCCACCCTGTCCTCCCTCTGGGACCCCTCCCTGCGGCTCCTCCCCTCTCTGCACCAGGGCCGGGGCTTCCCAAGATCCTTCCGGGGCTCCCCATCCCCACACTCACTGCCAGCAAACAATACCTCCAGACCTCCAGGTTCGCCCTGGCCTCTCGGGGCTCTGTCTCGCCTTCTGTCCTCTGCACACCTGCAGGCCGAGACCCCCCCTGCGAGCCCGCTCTCCCCCCCCCCAGGACTCCCTTCCTGCTGCTCCTTCCAGCCCCCACAGCACCCATGACTGCTGCCCACAGACGGGGGACCCGGGGGGCTGGCCTTGTGCCTCTCCGGTCCGGCGCCCGTGGGTCAGCCCGGGAGGATCCGGACCGCATGTGGGGATGAGCAGGGAGCCTGGAATTTCTCAGACTCTCTCTCCCAACAGGGCACGCGTTCCGGTAGCGGAGGAGGCGGCTGAGGGTCCGAGGAGGGCGGTCAGCAGGCCCCCCGCCCCGAGGAGCCCCCCCAGCAGGGCATCCCATCCGTGGGGAGACCCCGCCCGCCCTCAGGAATAAAGAGCACAGTTGTGCACGCTGTTCACCGCGCGGTGCAGGACACGCGTTTTGTTCACGGCCCCCAAGCCGAGCTCCTGGTTTGAAGGTTCCGCTCACGGGCGTGTGGGTTTCTTTTTGTCTTTGTTTTTGTTTTAACTTTTTTTAATCTTTATTTATTTTTGAGAGAAAGAGACAGAGTGTGAGTGGGGAAGGGGCGGAGAGAGAGGGAGACACAGAATCCGAAGCGGCTCCAGGCTCTGAGCTGCCAGCACAGCCCGATGCGGGGCTCAGACCCATGGGCTGTGAGGTCGTGACCTGAGCCGAAGTCGGACACTTAATGGACTGAATCACCCAGGCGCCCCCCCCCCTTTAAATAAAGAAACAGAAATGACTGCGTCTGGGGAAGGAAAGCGTCTCGAGGCCCCTGTTAGAAACCAGGATGAGGCCTGAGGACACGTTGCTTCTGAGGGTCGTGTCCGTGAAGAGCCGGAGCCCCGCCGCCCCCCCTCCTGTGGCAGCGCCGTGCAGAGCACACGCGTGCGCACCAGACGCGCACGGATCGTCCCTGCGTCGGAATGCGTGCCGCGCACGGGAACACGCAGGCCGGGTCTCGGGGTCGGGGGTGGGCGTGAGCTCCCAGGGAGGCCTGCGCATTTTCAGGGGCCAACCCGGCGTTTCTCCGAGCAGGTTTTCTTCCCCGAGCCCATGGGGGTCACACCTCTGCTGGACTCGGGACTGAGGCTGGGAAGGGTTACTGGGGACCAAGTGTGGCCGCCTCCTTTCTGCAGACGGGCGAGCGTGTGGATGTCCAGGCGTCAGGTCCTAGAACCTCCCTGGAGAGAGGACTTTCATCCTGAGGCGCAGTGTTAGCGGTGGGCCGCTGTTTGTTCTAGAACACAGCCATTTTATTAGTGGTTGCTGGCTGCCCACGCTTCTCCAGTGAAAGGAAAGTCCTCCCTTCTCTTTCCCCGTCGCCATCCAGTCAGCGGTGGCATGGAGCCCCGGAGCCCTGGGGCCCGAGGACGAGGCTTCGTCCTATCCTGTGCTGTCCTAGCTGCGGACCCCGAGGCAGAGGAGGGACACCAAGTCAGGGCCCGAGCAGAACGCAGACACCCGATTCCCGAGCCTTCCTGCCCGGCACCACCTTCCTGCGGCCCCTCTGACAGAGTCTCGGCTGTGGGTTTGTTCTGGGCACGTAGTTCTAAGTTTTCTCTTTTGTCTCCTGCACTTGCTCCCGCTCAGGTCTCGGGAGGCTGTCGCATGGCCACACCGTCCCAGGGCCCCCTCATGGAGCCAGTCCCCGGCGGGGCCTCCCCGCGGGCACGCTGACCGTATCCTTGGTCCCAAGCAGGACTGGCAGTGTTTGCCCCAGGAGCCCTTTCTCAGAGCAGGACTGACCTCAGCAAGAGAAAGCGCAAAAACACCATCGGCCAGGGCCCCCCACCCCTCCCCCTCCCTCAGTCTCACGGGCTCCCTGGCTACAGTGACTTGTCAAAGCTGAAAATGTGATGATTTCACAGTCTGCTCTCGGTGACGGCTCGCGCATGTCCAGACCCAGGTCTGCGTGCCGCGGGGGAGGGACGGTGCTGAGAACAGCCGAGAACTACATTTACGGGCAAAATCGTGGCGGAAATAGCGCCAGCACAGGTCAGGTGGTGACTTGGCCCATGGGCAGGGAGTCTGAGCCAGAAGGGAGGCTCCGCGGGTCCGGGGTCGAGCTGGGGAAGAGCCCGAGGAGGAGACGTGACCCTCGGGCGGCAGGAAGCTCGTGGGCATGGGCATTGCCCCCCGGGGTGCCCTGGTCCCTGCGGCGGGTCATGGGTTGGAAAAAGTTTAAAAGTACCAATTTATGATTTCAGTTTCAGAAATTGACTGAGGCCAGAGGTAGCCGGCTCTGGTGACAGCTCCCGACTCGCCGGTCAGGTCCTACGGCAGCCCGTTCGCGGCCCCCCGCCGGTCGGGAGGGACTCCCCTCTTAACAGTGCCGCCAGCGATTCTTTACATATTTCAAAGCTATTTTATCAAGTTCAAAACGACTAAATTGTTATAACTTTCTGGTGGACCGAAGCATCTGTTGTGTGACAGGTCTCTCTCTCTCTTTGGGTTCCTTCTTGCCGTGAATCCACTCTGCTGGGGGCACCCGCGTGGCTCTTCATTACGTGACTGTCGGTCTCCGCTCAGGACGTGATCCCACGGTTGTGAATTCAAGCCCCGTGTTGGCCCCACGCTGTGCATGGAGCCTACATATAAAAACCCACCGTTGGATATTAATAGACATAATTACACTGATTTTCCTTTGGCTCATGTCCGCGTGGTGTGTCCGCCTCCATCTCGCAACGTCAGCTCTTCTGAGCATTATATTTCGTGTCGTGTTTTAGGCACTACGGCTAAGGATGTATTTTTAATCCCGTCTTTTTGCTTTTTAAGTATTTAATCTGTGGACATGGAATGTCCCTAGTGACACAGAGCTGGTCCAGATCTGCCATCTTAGTGTTTATCTCACACGCATCAGTTCTCTCCTTCATTGCCTTATTTAAGTGAGTCAAGTATTTCATTCCATTTTTCCCTTTATTAGATTGCTAATTGTGCATCCTTTTAATATTACTTTAACAGCTTTGTTAGAAATTACAATATGCATCATAGAATTTTTAGTGTTTATCATTTTTGGAAGCGAGAGAGTAGGAGCTGGGGAGGAAGAGAGAGAGCCTCAGGCAGGCCCCACTCTGTCAGCACAGAGCCCAGTGTGGGGCTTGAACTCATGAACAAGGAGATCAAGACCTGAACTGACATCAGGAGTTGGATGCCTAACCACCTGCGCCCCCAGGCGCCCCGGCCTCCTAGACTCGCCCTCATGGAAGTAAATCAGCACCTTTACTGCTGTCTGAGAAGTGTAAGGACAGGAGGTTAGTTAATCCCATTTACTAACTATCTTTTATATTACATTCATCATGAATTTTAATTTTATGTATGTTTTAGATGCCACAGGACGTTAGGGTTACAGTTCGATACAGTTAATGTTCACTTAGGGTCACCCATGTATTTACCGTCTGTTTGTGCCTTATTCTGTAGTGCATTTTTTTTAACAGAGAGAGGGAGACAGCATGAGTGGGAGAGGAAGAGAGAGAGGGAGACACAGAATCGGAAGCAGCTCCAGGCTCCGAGCTGTCAGCACAGAGCCCAACGTGGGCTTGAACTCAAGAACCGTGAGATCATGACCTGAGCTGAAGTCGGACACTTAACCGACTGAGCCACGCGGGCGCCCCTCTGTGGTGCATGTTTAATGCTTCCTACTGACAGTACATTCCTATGACTAAAGAATTCCTTTTAGCGTTTTAGTGTGGGTCTTCTGGGTATGTGATCAGGCTTTTATTTGTCTGGAAATATCTATGTCTTTATTTTTGAGGAATATTTTTACTAAATCTAGAGTTCTGAGTTAGTGAGTTACTGTCTTTCAGCGTTCCCATTGTCTCTGCCTTCCATAGCTCCCACTGAGAAGTCTGCTGTCTCCCTCCGCGTTCTCGGCGCGCCTCCCCCTGCGGCCCTGCGAATGCTTTCTCTTTGTGGATCTCAGCTCGTTTGTAGCCATGTGCCTGGAGGTTTTCCACTGCATGTGCTGTGTCTGCACGCCATTTATAGTGATCTTTGGATCTATGGCTTAGTGTCTTTTGTGAGTTTTGAAAAATTCTGATCTTTTCACATATCGATTCTGAATGATCTCTCTCCTCCCTTCTCCAGTTGCACACATTAGACCTTTTTATTGTGTCCGAGGTGTTTCTTACCATTCTTTTTACTTTCCGTTCTTTGTTTTCTATGGCGTTTATCCAGGTGTCTTCTACTGACCTGCTTCCAGGTAACGTGCTCTCTCCTGCTGTGGCTAATCATCTCCTTTGTACTCAACTTCAGTCAGTGTGTTTTTAATCTTAGAATTTCCGTTTGGTTCTATTTTTTGGATTCCACTTTTGTGAAGTTCGCCATCTTTTTATTGAATAGCATTCGCCATAGTTGTTTACTGTCTGTACTCAGCCCCTCCAGTGTTGGAGTTACTACCTAGGAGTCTGTTTCTATTCCCTGGACTCTAGGGGGGCTGGTGCCTTCGGACCGACTGCTGGACATTGTTCTGAAATGCCGCACGGACTCTGGAGGGCCTTCCTTGAGCTCTGGAGTCTGGTTAGAATAAGAACTGATCACTTTCAGTTGTTTTCGCACCAGGTTTCAGTCTTTGAAAGACCTGGTTTATTCCCGGTTTCTCTTATTCTTAATTTTACAGGAATTCTGATTTAAAGCAGAGACTTTATAGGGCCCGGGGTTTTATTTTTATTTCACACTATGAGGCTGCTTAAAAGCTGCTCAGCCTGGGCCACCACTGTCTGCTCACCTCATCTCTGAACGCACAGCTGGGAGCTTACGGAACGCTTTGAGGGACACGCAGACGCCATGTGTAGCCTCGCTACACCTCACATGCCTTCTCTCCAGCATCCAAGTCCTGGGTCCCTGAGAAGCCCTGAGCTCGCACTCTTGGCCCCCAGCCCCGGGAGCGCACTGCTGAGGGACGCTTCGCGCCTGACTCTGCTCTGCGGCTCGGCCTCTGTGCCGTGATCGCAGAAGACTTACCAAATGCTTCATGGCGAAGATGGGTTCAGAGTACAAAGCTCACATCAGTGACTTGTCCTCTTTGGAATCCTGACCCCAGGCTCTTGGTATGTTTCCAGCGTACACAAACTTCAGTGTTTCCAAGGGATGATGGCTCCATTGCCCACAAGGCCCCTCTTCCCGAAGCGGGGCCTGTGAGGACTCAGACGGCCCTGGGCGTCTGTGTTTAGGAAAACAGCACGAACCAGCACTGTCTCTTATAACTCGTGGTCTCTTGGGTGTGCAAGTAGTGCTACTGTGAGGAGATACTGTGCGTTGTTTCCCAGAGCTGGGGGTCCCCTGAGCCCTTCGCTGTCTCCCTGTCACACAGACCAGTCCCTCCGAGAACCGCGCCCTCTGGACTTGGCATCATGGGCCCAGGGCTTAAAGTTGGAGACCTCCCAGACCCCAGTTTGATGTGTTTGCCGCTGTGCGTGCCAACCTAAAGAGGTGGGTAAACTACAGAAGATCGAGGAGCAAAGAAGAGAGTAAGAATCTATTTGAAATTGACACACGGGACGTTAACACGTGTGGTTACCTAGCGTCCCCTTCGAACTGTGGAGGGGCCTCGAGGAAGAGGTGGGGAGCCTTGCTGTCCTGGCGAAACACAGGTGGTTGTCCCGGCACATCTGATCAGGTGCAAGGATCTGACTCTTCCTGGGGTGTCTATTTTGAATAGTGTGGGAATGGATTCTAAATACGGACCAAAGAAAAAGAAAAAGAAACGATTTAGAAACCCAAGCTGCAGAACGAGTAGTGTGTCGCTGACAGGGACCTGACCGTAAGCGCGAAGGCACGATTATTTGAGATTCTAGCACTAAGCTGTAGTCCTTCCCCGCGGGCCGGGCCCTCGCCCAGCAAGCGTCCGCTGCACCCACCCCGTCACCACGGGTGAATCGAGGCATTTCTTTCTGCAGAGCATCTTGCCCACTTCGCCAGGTCCTGAGCCTGCTGCCTCAGCTGTCCCGTCCCGACCTGCTGTTCCGTTTCCGGAGCAGATGCCCTCGCCGTTGAGGGAGCTGGTGCAGCGCCCAGAGAACCCCGTCCATCCCCACCTCCCACCCACTTCCATCCTTCTGCAGTAAAGTGACGCTCAACCCGCCAAGCACGCAGTTCGGGCTGGGCTGGCCCCTGCCCTCCCAGTTTTAGCTTGTGGTCAGCAGTGCCGGGATCCGGGCAGTGCGGCCTGGGGGCGGCAGGACACGGAGGCCATGCAGGACGGGCTGAGAGGCTGTGGACCCGCCGCCTCCTGGTGCACCCGGGACGCTCTCTGCGAACGTAGTTCCCCTGGGGCCGCCGTGGCACCCATGCCCCTGCCCAGGGTGCAGAATGTCGGGGCTCTGCCATCCCCGCAGGCGCCGGGAGGCCAGCTCTGTCCTCGGCTCCGGCTCCGGGGGGTGAGCTCCTGGGGAAGCAGCGCCCGCTCGGGCCTCGGCCTGTGCTGTCGCTCCGGGAGACTCAGCACCTGCGCGGGGGGCCACCTGCCTCGGGCGGTCACGTTCCCCAAACATAAACCAAGATGAAACGCTGGACCGTCGTCCACTCGCATCTGTGTCCAGGACGCCCCAGCTCCCGTGTGGGGCACAAGGTGAGCACCTGGGGCCACCGCTGTGCTCAGATGAGCCGACCTCAATCCCGTGTCTTCCCAGAATCACACGTCAGAGACCAAGGACTGCAGTGTCCTTCCGCCCACAGGGGCACCGGTGAGACTTAAGACTCAGGGTAAGTGGGAGGAAGCACAAAGGAGGGGGGCCCAGCTGGGCTCAGACGCGGCGTCTCTGTCTCCCAACGTTTTCGCTGCCTACCGCCAGCACGCCTGATTGGGTCACACGGCGTCTGCTCCGCAGTGAGACCTGCCCTGCAGAAGCTGCTGCTGTCCGGCCACCCCACAAGCGCCCGTGTGCCCCACGCCGGTCCTTGCTCCCCCCCAGGGGGGCCGTGCCATGTGCCCCGTCCCCTGCTCTCCCCGGGGGGCCGTGCCGGGTGCCCCGTCCCCTGCTCTCCCCCAGGGGGGACGTCCCATGTGCCCCCGTCCCCTGCTCTCCCCCAGGGGGGCCGTGCCAGGTGCCCCGTCCCCTGCTCTCCCCGGGGGCCGTGCCAGGTGCCCCGTCCCCTGCTCTCCCTGGGGGGCCGTGCCGGGTGCCCCTGTCCCCTGCTCTCCCCGGGGGCCGTGCCGGGTGCCCCGTCCCCTGCTCTCCCCAGGGGCCGTGCCAGGTGCCCCGTCCCCTGCTCTCCCCGGCCTGGCCGCTCTGCTCTCTGGTTGGCGGAGTTGAGCCGCAAATGTCGAAGCAAACACGTCACACCCCGGGCCCCCGGCCCGACGGGACGCGCCTCGGTCTGGTTCCGAGGACGGTGTTCCAGCACCGGGAGCAGCCTCGCTGTGATTCCAGGTGTGCGCCGCCCCTGCTCTGCTTTACGCCACCGTGTTTCCTAGAAGCAGGAGCCTGTGGTCCCTGGGCTCAGTCTGGCTGGGAACAACCCTGGTGGCCTTTCCCTCGCCAGGAAGAGTTTCTTGCTCCGTCGGCCCAGGAGCCCCCCCGCCACCCGCCTCCACTCATGGACACCGCCACCGGTGCGTGCTCGCCCCACAGGGGACACGCACATTCGCGTGCACAGACCACACGTACGATGCACGTGTGATGAGGCCACCTGTCCCCACGCCCCCTCCCGGCACACCCGGCGACCTGAGCTGCTGTGTCCCCTGTCCCTGCTGCGGTCCATCTGAGAGCCGTCCGCCCGGCCGCACCCCCGCGGGGCCGGTTCTGTCCTCGAGACCCGCGTTTGGCCACGACACGGGCCGCGGCACCGCGCGGACCGGCCCCGCTGGTCCCGCACCCACGCCCCGCGGCAAGCTCTCTGTAAAGTCTGAGGTGGCAGCAGCCAGAGATGACCGGAAGGACGGGTGTGGCCGCGTCCAAAACGCTTTACAGGCGTCAGCTTGGCCCGCGGGTGTAGACGGGCTGGCGGGCACAGCACCACGCAGGGGAAGGGCTCAGCGAGGGGCCGTTCGTGGGCACCACCAGCCCCCGGGGGCCCACGAGCACTTGAAATGTGGCCAGTGTGAGCGAAGAACTGAGTTTTAAGGTCGTCTTCAGTTAACGGTAAATGAGCGAGGCGGCCGTGGCGCAGTCCGGCTCTGAGGGGGCCGAGACCTTGCTCACCGCTTCCCGCGAGCGCAGGGCGACCCCGTGCCACGCCCACTCCTCAGTGTCGCCTTCCGGGCCCAGAGAAGACTGCTTCCTGTGACAGACACGGACGCTGTGCCCGATTTTACCCAGAGAGTCAAATTCCGTTTGAGTCTCCAAGAGGCCACAAGTAAGCCCAGAAAACCCTTTCTTTAAAAAGACGCGATTTTTAAGTGGTCAAATAGGCTTGAAAAATATTTGCTAGAAAATGTTCTACAGCCAAAGATCGCACATGACGTTTTTCAACTCAGAATTCACTTTTACTGCCCTCGTCTGAATCTCCGGGCTCCGGGCCCCCACGCCCGGCAGCCAGCACCCTCGGGGGCGTCCCCCCCCCCCCCCACCGCTGGAGCCGATGCCCCTCCGCCACGGGCCACCACGGGGCCGGGCGATGCCATGTCCCGAGCTCACTCCCGGGTTGTTGTTTTTTTTTGACTCAAATTACGAGAGGATGGCACTCAGCTCACAGGTGGTTCTAAGGATTAATTTAGGCCGTGATGAAAAATGGAAATAACCAGTTGGAGGAAATAGCCGTAATTAACAATGGTAATTGACACCCGTCAGCATCATCGCGGCGGATCTGTGCCAGCGGCGCCAAAGGCTTGTGATTCGGATGAGCGCGTCCCAACCAACAGACCTGTGGGAACAACACTGTGGTCACCCCCCTTCATGCTCCCTGTGGTAACACCCCCAGCTGTCCCACACCTCCCCCCGGTCACACACAGGCACCTGCCGCCACCCCCGTTACACACCTCCCCCATCACATAAACCCCCAACTGTCCCACACCTCCCCCCCGGTCACATACAGGCACCTGCCGTCACCCCCGTTACACACCTCCCCACCACCACACACACACACACCCATCACACACACTCCCCAGCCGTCACGCACCCCCAGTGTTCTACCCTGGTCACCACCCCTCCCCCAGTGCCCCCCCCCACCACCACAGCCACCACTCCACCCCGCCTGTCGTCTGGTGAGGGACACACACTATCACACCTCGTTACCTGGATTAGTCAGGGTTCTCTGGACAAATAGAACCCATAAGACGTGTGTTAGAGATTATTTTCAGGAACTGTCACACCGATCCAGGGCTGGCGGGTCTGAGGTGTGCGGGGGCCCCGGGCCGGCTGGAGGCAGAACCCCTGTGTAGGACACTCAGGGTTCTTCTCAAGGGTTCCAGGGAGTGGCGTGTCCCGCCCGCACCGGGGAGGGTGACCTGCTTTACTCACCCCTTCTCATCCACTCGTCCTCCGCACAGAAGGGCGTGTCTTCACAGCCACATCCTGACCCGTGTGGGACCAGAAGCCTGCACCCACGGCCCAGACACTGACCCGCCATCACCCCAGAACGAGTGGGGCCGGGAGGCGCCGTGGCCCAGGCTGGGGACGAGGGCCAGGGGCAGCACCAGGGGCCTGGCTGGGCCCGGGACCTCAATCCCGGTCCTGCACTGCCTCCCCGTGGCTGGTCCCAGAATGACAGCCGCCCTGCCCCTCCGAAGTTCAGACTCCACCCCGGCCTAGGACTTGGCTGTGCAGGGGACAGTGTGGCCAGGGGCTTGCCCTCCGCTGGGAAGCCCTCAGCCCCAGCGCCTCCCGCCTCCACCGAGGGTGTCACGGCACACACCTCCCCCCGGGAGCGGCCCGGAGGGGACACACAAGGCACCACGGCCTGAACAGAGGCTGTGCGGCCGGGACCCCGGGCACAGCGATTAGGGAGAAGGTCCTAGGAGACTGTGGGGCCTGTTGTCAGACCATGTGAGGCCCTGCCCGGCCCTCAGGGCCCACGAGACCGCACACAGGGCCGTGACCTTGTGTAGGCAAAACGGGCAGCGGCAAGACGGCTGGGAGCGTGAACGGCGTTCAGCCTGTGACTGGAGCGTAGAAATCCGGCTCAGCCGACGGAGTCACAGCCATTCACGATCTTGGAACCGATGCAGTTGTCACGGAGAGGGCATCCAAGCCTCTGGTGACCTGTGGTGCCGTTCTCATCCCCAAAGAGGCTGCCGGCCCGGAAGGGGCCCCAGAAAGCCCTGTGCTAGGACCCCCGTGCACCTCCATTAAAAGTCAGACCACCCAAGGCGGCCTTGGTGGCATGCTGGGTGCCCGCGCCCCGCCCCGTGTGTCCCTCCCGGGGTCTCTGAGGCCATCGCGGAGCCGGATGCTACAGCAAAGCCCGTGAGGGGCCTGGGGCCCGACCCCTCCCCCCGCTGCCACTCTCCATGCTCCCACGGGGCGGCCCGTCAGGGTTGGCTTCAGCTTTCCGGGAAGGGCTGCGCGGCCACAGGCGGGAGGCCCGGACCGCTCCTCTGGGAGGGGAAGGGGCTCCGCTTTGCTGGGACTTTTTGTTCAACTGAATTGAACTGAATTCAGTGATATGTCTACTCGGGCCCCGCGGGTCTGCCCGGAGCGGCCAGAGCTGGGGAGGCGGGTGTGGCAGGACCCCGCACCACAGGCGCGGCATGGGGCCTCGGCTGGTCACACACGCCGTGGGCAAGGCGACAGCCCCCCTGCGGGTCTGGACCCCAGCCTCCCTTCACATCCTGCCCTCTGCCTGCTCTCACACACCTGGGGGACGCCCGCGGAGAACACGGAAAGGCCAGATGGCGTTTAAATTGGGTTCACCTCTTGTTAGTTCTTTTTTTGACCCCAGGCGCTGCAGTAACACTTGCTTTTGAGGAAAACAAGCACCTAACCAACAAAATAGCCGCCTCGCGGGATGGGCTGAGTCCTGCGTCATAAAATTTAATGGAAGTGCCTGGGCGGGGGGGGGGGGGGCC
>PISW01010144.1:0-26307 GCA_004023785.1 Mungos mungo | reverse complement strand
CACCCGCCAGACCACGCCAGGCGCTGCCTCCCGGGGGCGCGGCATGGCCGAGGGGAATGCCTTAGGAGGCGCCGGAACGAGGGCTCCAGGGCTCCGGGTCACGTCCGTGGGGGGACGGCTGAAGGGCGTCGGGTGTTTCTGTGACGTTTCCCCGAAGAGACCACAGTCCCCAGGGCGCTTTTCCAGTGTCTTCACAGCTGCCACACAGGCTGGCGGGGGGCCTCCCGGGACTGCCCCTCGGGCATGGGCTCCAGGCCCCCAGAACCCCTCTTCCCAGCCGTGTCCGCTCTCCTCCACTGGCTCCTCGGTGGCAGGACGTGGACGGGACGTTCCTGCCTCTGTCAGGTCACTAACAGGCTGTGGCTTCTGTCACCTCTCACTCCCTGAGGGAGGCCTCCAGCCTGTGGACCCTGCCCCCACGGCACCAGTGCGTCCAGTCCAGCTTTCAGACAGGACCCGGGCCCCAGGGGCAGCCTGACCCAGCCCCGCCTGCCCGCCTCCCCCCTGCAGGCTCCTTCTGACCCAGGGAGCCCTGGGCCTGGTGGGCATCCCTCCAGACCTGTTCCGCCCCGTGTCACCGGGCTGTCACCACCCCTCCTTCCTGCTACAATCACTCTCCGTGCTCCCCACGCCTTCAGTGGGCCTGGAGTCCCCCACCGGGGCCTGGGTCTCACTCATCCCTGCTCCCCTCACAAGCCCAGCACAGGGGCCAGGATTTGAATTCTGGATATTTCTGTGACTTTTGGATGAGTTCTTAAATGTCTGCAGAACTGTTTTATTTTTTTTCACACGTAAAATAAAAATTGGTGAATTCTAAGAGTAGACACTCGTTGACATGCTGATTGATGACGGACGCGGTTCTGAGCTAGAACAGAGCTCGGGCTCGGGCGCAGGGGCCCAGCGCTCCTGGCGGCCTCCCCGGACTCCGGGCGCACGGGCTCAGCGGGCAACGCTGGCCACAGGCTCTGGGGCAGCGACATCTCCCTAACGTCCGCCTCCCTGGCCTCCACTTCCCCGACGGGAGCCCCCCGCCCCAGCCCGGGTGCCTCCCAGTGCCCGACCCGCCAAAGACGCATCGGTTTCCTCCAGAAACGAGCCGTAAACACCGTGAAGCAGTTAAAGGGACAAACTGGGTTTTGCCCACAGTCCTCCCTGCCCTCCGACACCCGACGGGACCCTGACGGAGCCCCGCAAGCCGCGCTCTCTTTCTAAACCCTTGATCCATGCCTTTCGTGGGGTCTTGCTCAGCCAAACTCGGTGCACTCAGCTGAGAGGAGACGCCTCCCGGGGGCGGGGTCTGTTTGTGGGGACCCCCCCCCCAAGTGCAGAGTCAGGGGGACGGTTTCTGCGTCTCTGTCCAGCCGGGGAGGCTACAACGGAACCTCTAACGGAGGCAGACACGAGAAACAGGACCTCAGACACCACTGACCAGAACGGCTGCGGACTCACAAGGACCAGCTGCGTCCCTTCCGGAGAATCCGGAGGCAGGAAGGCCGGGGGGGGCGGGGGGGCGGCGCGCCTGTGAACCCTGGGTCAGCGTGAGGATGTGCGGCCAGCCGGGTGGCCCCAGAGGGGCCCGGGAGGCCGGACGTGTGACATCTAGGACGTTCTAGGAGACGCGCCCACATGTCACTAAGGGCCGGCCCCTGGAGGAAGGCCAGAGGCCGGCGACAGCTGCCGTGGCCTGTGACAGAAAAGTCTAGAAGCTCTGGGCGGGCAGGGTGACCGGGAGAGGCCGAATTTTCCCAACAGAGCCGCAGAGCCGGAGCAGCCCCCGGAGACAACAGGGGAGAGATGCCCAGGGGAGACCCGCCCCGGGCAGAGCAGGGACACATCAGGGACACAGCGCGGAGGCAGCTCAGGGGTCAGCAGACGCTGACCTGTTGCCCAGCCACCCCGAGGCCGCCCGCCAGACCCCAAACTGCCCCGTGAAGGCAGTGGAGGGCCCAGTGCAAGGCCGGGGCGCCCCGATGCCCGGGCTGTGGCCCCGCGGTGGCCTCCTCTCCACCGGCAGCTCCCCGTGGCCCTCGGACTGGAGCCAGCGCCGCAGGCAGAGGGACGGACGGTGGCCGGGAGTGCCCGCCTGGCCCGCGGGGTCCGCGTGCCAGCCCGGGGGCCACACCGTCTGCGGAGTCCCGCGGGGACGCGTGCACGAGCAGGACCGACCAGCAAGATTTCACATTTCATGCGTCACCTGGCCCCTCACCCCCGTCAGGGTCAAAGCGGAAGGAAGGGCGGAGACGCCAGCATCCGAGAAGCTGCTCTGTGAGGTGCAGGCAGTGCCACGTGACCTCCAGCGTCCAGGGGGCATCGGATGGGCCCCCCCAAGGTGGGTGCCCACAGCGCGGTGGGCAGGGGCCACGGGCGAGCACTGCCGGGAGGAGGCGTGGCTGCAGTGCAGCAACAGGGGGGCCCGGGGGTGTGGGGGGGACACAGGCCAGGCTGCGCCCTGGCCCCATCTCCCCCCAGCTCCCGTCTCCCCAGCACCAACCAGGAAGCCAGAAGCCACAGGCGGCCTTGAACATGCTCCACACAGGTCAGCCTCTCAGGGCGGGGCTGGCGGCCTGCTGGGCCGCGCGTCCGCAGGCGCAAACGGGGTGTCCGGCGGAGCCCACCTCCCCTGTCCCCTGTCCCCAGCACCCACTCCGGTATTAGACGGCAGGAGTCCTGTGTCCGAGTCCTGGGGCCAGCAGAGCACCGCCGCTGAGTGGTGGGCAGCAGGAACTCCCTCTCACGGTCCTAGAGGAGGCGACACTGAGGTGCCCGCCGGCTCCAGGGGACGGTCCTCCTCCTCCAGCTGCCGCGGCTGCTGGCGGCCCCGGGTTCACGGCAAGACCTCCCCCGTCTCCCTCCGCCTCTGCCGTCCCTGGCCGCCTCCTCGCAGCGTGTCTCAGGAGGGCACCCACCCCGATAACCTGGAGGGACCTCATCTCAGGAGCCTGAACTTAGTCACCCCTGCAGGGACTTTTCTTCCAAACGGGTCACACAGGTTCCAGTGATTTCATGGGGACGCGTCCTCGGGGGGTCACCCTTCAACCGCTGCAGTAAGGACACCCCCCGACGTAAAGGACACAAACCCCACCCGGCGGTGCGGCTCCCTCCTGTGGCCCTGACCCCCCGGCGTCCGGGAGGGGTAGACGGGGACGCTGCCGTCCACCAGGAACACCGGCCTGCACGCAGGTGGCTCGGTCGGGGCAGGAGCCTGTGGGATGCGGGTGGCCCCCAGGGTGAGCCCCAGGGCAGCCAGAACAGACAAGGTCACAACCTGGCCTGGGAGTGAGGGCTGGGCTCACGCCCCGGGGAAGCAGCCAGAGTTGGCCAGGAGCAGGGATGCAGGACGCCAAGCGGAGGGACGGCCGGCTCCTTCCACTGCCCTTCCCCTCCCCCGGCAAGACAGGTGCCCCCCGCCCCCGCCTCCTGTGGCCAGGGCCGTGGCCCCCACAGGAACTCTGCTCCATCCCTCAGCAATGGCCACCTGCCGTCTGGGCCTCCAGACGGGCCTCGGTCGCGGAGAAGGCCAGCACGGCCGAGCAGGCGGGTGGCCCTGGGCCCGGCTGCGGGACTCACACGGGGACAGGCGGGCCCCGCACCTTGGGGTGCCTCGGCCTCACCCCACACGGCGAGCGTGCCGTCTGGAGAACCCAGCCCACGGGGGCAGACGAGCACGGGGCTCACTCGATGTTAACCCGGGGCGCGGCCAGCAAGGGGCCGCACACCCGTGCGGGGCTGACCTCGGCCCGGACACGGGCACCGGCACAGGCGGGCCAGCAGAGCAGCGCCTGTGAACCACTGAGTAGCAGCACCCGCGATGACACACAATGAACGCGTGGATCCTGGCACAAAAGGCCACACGGTGACATGAAATATTAAACACGGACATGCAGATAAGGCCGGCGCGCTGAGGACGGGGCTGATAACGCATCGGCCTGGGCCAGGCCGGGAGCCACATCCTCTCCTGGAAATGAGGCCGGGTTTCTCTTTCCTCTTCAGAGGAAATTAATAAAAAATATTTGCAGATTATTATGAAAAACACATATTAGCTCCTGGAGTGATGATTTAAAGTCAGTTATTTGAGACACAGCACATCACGCTGGTGCTGCCCCGACGAGGGGGCTGGGGGCCCGCGGGGGAGGGGGCCTCATGTGATGGTCAGCAAGTGTCCCAAACGCTGCCGCCAAGGGGCCGGCGAGACCCCGAGCCTGTGGACTACACTGGCCCTATCCTGTTCCCGGAGCAGGTAATTCTGTAAAAACGAAGACAGAAACGGCCGTCCTACAGCTGAACGTCAGCCCCAAGCTCCCCGCAGCGGGCGCTCCCCGCGGCCATCGGCCCCACTGGGTCTGCGCGCCCCCAGGGACACCGCCCGGGAAGCCTGAGCCTGCGAGTCTGTCCAGCGGCCTCCCCGCCCCCACCCCAGCACCTGCAGGCGAAGGAGAACTCCAGATGGGTTCCGCTTACATTCAGCAAACAGACCGTGTGCGCCTCAGGGACTCCTCCCCAAATCATCCACACCTTCCCCCAAGTCCTAGGCCCCGGTTCCCACGGCCCGAGTGGAGATCTCTGGGAGAAGGGGGTCCCAACCCGAGCATGAGTCCCAGGGGCATGAACATTTACTTACAAACTGTATTAACGGCTACGTTACACTCATTATTAACACAAGTGGATGCTTTAGAAGGATGGCGTAAGGATGAAATTTAATATTTTAAAACAGTTTTAAATGTATCAAGTCTTCGCTGTACTAAAATACGGTAAAAATAGTGACTTGAGTGAGTCCCACCTGGAATACACCTCCTTATTTACGAAACTCCATTTACCACTCGGGAGGCAACCATTAGATGAGATATTCACATCCAGCTAATTTTGACTCTTGGGTTGAATTTCTGTCACGTCTGCCCCTCACAGGCCGCGGGTCGGCTGCGTCACGGGCTGCACCTCCAAGCTGCCTCGCACATTTCATGATCCCATCGACCAGTTTGGCCTGTTTTTGTTAAAATTTGGGCAGCAAACTTCTATACTCCAAAATAACAGTCAGGTGTTCTCCAGGCTAATTAGAAAGTGTTGAATTTTAATGATTTTTATGAATAAGTCCAATCTACTAAAACCTTTTGTGATAGTCTAGAACAAGTTTAAAAACTATTTCCAAGTTTTTTAAGTGTTAAGTTAGACTTAAAAAAAAAAAAAGTGACACGCATTGCTCCCAACAACAAACCCCCACGACAATAACATAACATTTCTGAACATTTTCCAAGTGTTTTCTCCACAGACACGATTCTTCTGAAAGGCAGAGCGCCCCCAGCGAGGCCCTCCCTCGCAGGGCTGAGTGACGACGAGACCGCCGGCCCGGGCCCGTCTCACACAGACTAGGAACACGTAGTCATCACGACGACCGGACCTAACCAGGGTGAGACCGACATCTCTTTACGTGAGGTGACGGCAAACTCCCCGTGTCCCTACACGACAGGGCGAGGACCCACCGACGCTGTAACAGACGCCGTGGGGCCCCTTCCACGCGGGATGCGGTGGGTCGCAGAGACATGGATCCTGCCCAGAAATGAGAGCAGCCTAGACCCTGTGCGGGGACCCCGGACGCCCCGTAGGCAGGAACACACGGCTGGGGCGGAGTGAGTTTCGGCACCCCCATCCCCGCCTGGGGGTCCTTCCCCGGGGGTGGGGGGGCAGTGGACCGGCACAGCTGAGAGGCCCCCGCAGACACACGGCAACCTCGGCCGCCGGAGACAGGATGCGGGGAGCCGAGGGGACCCCGCTCTGGGCGGCAGGCACGTGGGGCCGGGGTGTCAGGCAGGAAGGCGGAGAAACCCGAAGGCGCTGCATGCACCCTGGGCCAACGCGAGGCACTCCCCAAGGGGCAGGGGCGGGGGCAGGGCGGAAGGGAGGTGAACCCACGGCCACTTCCGGCCCCAAGGAAGGGAAAGCCCTGACCGGCCTCCGGTCATCTGGGGCCTCCAGTGGCCTGAGTCTAACTCGGCGGGCCCCGGACCCCCGTGCCGCTCAACTACAGGACACGCTGACGCGTCCCACTGCCCGTGAGGCCGGAGACGCCCACGCTGCTGCACGGGTCACCTGCTTCCGCCTCTGCCGCCCCTGCTCTTTCTCCCGCTTGGCCGCACGTCACGAGCGCCGGAGGACCTCTAAAGCCCACATCGGGACGGTCGGTGCGCGTCGACGGTGACAGGACCCCGCGACCCCCCGTCTTGTCAGTTCACACATCCGCGCTTCCACAGTCACCTTCTAGTCTCCGCTGTTCTCACACAAGCGGACTCCGGCAGTCAATTAAACAAATGCAAGATCCATCAAAAACCAAGAAAATGCGCTCCGCCGACATGAAGCGGGGTGCGCACGACTCTTCATCACCCGAGTCGTGAGTCTGGGCCCCACGCTCTGCACAGAGCTTCCTTTAAAAAATAAAGATTAAAAAAAAAAGGAAATAGCCAATAGAACCAAACCTAGAGAGACGACTCAGATCCCGGAATCTCTGAGAGAAACTTTCGGACGACTGAAACACGCGTGCTGAGCAGCCTGAAAACAAGGAGGCCGACACGCGTGAAGAGACCAGACAGACACGCGGCCCGGAACGCAGAGTGTCAGAGACCCCGCCTGTCCACCGTCCGTCCGCCGTCCGTCTGTCCGCCATCCGCCTGCCGTCCGTCTGCGGGCTGGGAGCGGTAGGGCAGGCGATCGCTGAACTCAGGGACGCGGCGGCAACTACCCAAACTGCAGCAGAAGGAAAGCGCGTCGGGGAAGATGTGCTGCCACCTGAGGGCAACATTCTCCGCCGCCACGTGTGCACCTGCAGCCGAAGAGGGAACAGAATCTGAGGCATAAAAATGTCCACAGGAACCACAGGCAAGGATACTGCAAAGATAACAGAGAACCGGAAACCCAAGAGGCTTGGCAAACTCCATGGAAACCCCTCCAGGGCACGTGGCAAACTGCCAGAGACCAGGACAGACAGTCAATCCTGAAAACAGAAAGAAAAGGACACAGTGCAACACGGGAGTAAAGGCGGAGACCTCGCTGTCACCCGGGATCGCAGCCAGAGCCAGGGCGGCCGCGTCTCCAGCGACCACAGCGCCAGCCCCTACCTCCGTCTCTGCAAGAACATCCCGCAAAACCAGAGACGCGTGGGGTGGTCCCCCTGAGAATGGGACACGCCCCCCCCTCCAGGCCTCCGGCGCCCACCTGTGTCCTCAGTACTAATACTCAACGCGAAGGATTTGCACTGGTCTCGCTGGTGACACCTTCCGCCCCCTCCGTGGACCGCCGAACGGATGTGCGGGCTGGGCACCCCACCACGGAGATGCCAGGCTGGACGGCGTGGGGGTCCTCGGCCTCTTCAGGGCACTCCCCGAATCTGCCCGTGGGTCACCAAGGCCCCCTGCGGCCGAAGCACCTTACAAGCCCTTCTGGAATCCGTCCTCAGGTCTCGTGGGCAGCCGCTCTGGATGCGCTCTCGGGCCCAGGGGCCTGACTCATGGGGCCCCCGCCCCAGGCCTGCGGCCTCGGCCCTTCCCATCCTGTGCACCTGAGGGCGGGAAGGGCCTCCCCCGGCCTGGGTGGGGGCTGGCACAGGCCACCTCGGGCCTCAGCTCCCAGCAATGTCCCTGGGAGCAGGGCACCCGCGCGCCCCTCCAATGAGCCGAGGCACAGGCGCCGGGCTGTGGAAGGGCGAGCAGGGCGACCCGATGGGCGAGGCTGGGCCCACAGCCCGGGGTGGACCGCGAGGCCGCTGCGCCCCCCGGGCTCCCTGGGCTGACGCGGCCGACCTGTGTGAGGCGAGGCGGCCTGAGGCTTTGCCAGCAGCGCGAACCCCGGCTCCCGGCAAGCTGCTCTGCAGGACCCTCTCGCCGCATTTTTATTAAAACCTTAAACCCAGAATAAAGGCAGAGAGATACAAATTTACTTCTCCTCTCGAGGAGACACCTGGTGACACGGCCACAGAACAATGTCCATAATCCCTCAGCCAAATTTCCATCCCATTTGACTCCATTTTCTGGAGAGGAGAGGCACATTCCCAGAGCGGGGAGACCGGTGAGCAATCTCCGCCTCCCTGCCTCCCACCCGGAGCCCCGCAGCGCGCAGGGGGCCAGGGTGCGGCCGGGGCGGGGAAGGAGATGGCTGGACTCCCCATGTCCCCGCCGGCCCCCACGCAGGTCACAGCCCCACCGGCTGGCCCCTGGGGGCTGGGGCCACCCTCCAAGGCTTTAGTGCCTGGCAGCCAGCTCTGGCCAGGCCTGGTGGCCTCCTCCCCGGATTCACCAGCAGTGGAAACCCCCTCCAGGGCGCTGTGCCGGGCACGTGTGTGCCCCCGAGGCCTCGCTGTGCAGGCATCCTGGTGGCGGCCTCTCCAGGGCTCGGAGTCCCAGACAGCGCAGCTCCCCAGGCCCTGGGGACGGCTGCCACCAGTGACCTCGGGTGAGGAGCTGCCACACGGGCAGGTGTGGGATGGCCCCTACCCTAGGACAGAAAGAGACACGTGGTGACCCGGGGACCCAGCCGTCCCCTGGGAAGGCAGCAACCCCGGCCTACGAGGGCAGGACTGCAGAGATCCAGAGGCCCGAGAATTCACAATGGAGGGCCAGGGGCTCACCCCACGCACTGCAGCCCTCTGAGCCGCTTCATCAGTGGGAGAAACGCCTGCGTGTGCCTGAGAAGCTCCCATCCCTCCCTGAGGGCACGTCACTGACCGGAAGCCCACACGGCACGCGCTGGGGGCCGTCAGAGCCTTCACGCCCGGCCAGGCTCCCCGCAAACCGCTCAGCCCACCCTTGCACACAGGGGAGCCCTCCGGTGAGCAACTCTGGCTCCGGAACTCTCCGATGCTTTGTCAAACTCCCCCAGAACCGAGCCGCGGTCTGACCCTTCCTCCTGAACTTCCTTTGTCCCCGAGGCCCTTTTCCGCGAGGATCTGACCCGAATCACAGCCAGCTGGCCTTCCCGGCCTCCACCGACTCCCGCCCACGACCTCTCAGGCACTTCTCCGGATGAAGCTCTCACACACGTAATTACGCCTTGCTGTCAGCTTCTGGGGGGTTAGCACAGGCACGCGGAAGACCCAGCGCACCTACACCAGAGCTATTACCGTCAGTGGGCAGCTGCCACGACTTAGGATGACTTCCGGACACAAAACCAATAAGACTTGGTCGCATCTGTGTCGGTAACAAGTGACACCGGCCCTTAAAGAAAAGACAGGGGCGCCCGGGTGGCTCCGCCAGTTGTGGTCTGACTCCTGATCCTGGCTCAGGTCATCATCTCACGGTTTTCGGGGGGTCAAGCCCTGCGTCAGGCTCTGTGCTGACAGCCTAGAGCCTGCTTGGGATTTTCTCTCTCCCTTTCTCTCTGCCCCTCCTCCACTTTCTCTCTCTCTCTCACACATTTTTTTAAAAAGTATACTAACATTTTAAAAATGAGGTCACTAAGAATAAACCCAACAAAGGTTGTGCAAAGTCATCATGGAGAAATATACAGAAAATTGAAAGGCATTAAGACAAAAGTAACATGGAAAGATATACTATGTTCATAGATTGGAATAATATTATAAACACGTCAACCTCTCTTTATAGACAGTACAATCCTAATCAAAACCTTACTCTTTTCTGGTGACAGAATTTACACGAAAGGAAAAAGGTCAGAAATAGCCAGGGGTCCCTAGAAGAAGAATAAGAAGTTTAAAGCACTTTCCTTAAGAGATCTTAATATGTACTATAAAACTACAGAAATTAAGAGTCTTGTGTTGATGCAAAGAGAGACTACTTGGCCAACAGAGCAAAACCACAAATGTGTAGATTCCTGGCTTAGGACAGAGACAGTGTTTCAGATCAGACTTCTCAACTGTTGGGGCTTGGAAACCGAATACATTTATGGAAAAGAAATGAAATTGAACTCCCTCACACCATATGTGTAAACTCATTCCAGGTAAATTGAAAACAAAACTTGAAATATAAAACTACTACATTTTTACCTTCCATGATTTCAGGGTTGGGATGTACTTCTTAAACAAAATGCAGCATTTGCTAACGAGAATATTTTTATAAAACAAAGATTCACAGATGGCTCAATATTGAAATTTAAAATAAGGAAAAGACAACACAAAGAAAGCCTACCAGAAATTGGGAAGAGATGTGTCCAATGTCTATAACGACAGAACGTTCGTATATAAAGTGGGGTGTCTGGTTAAGGGCTCAACTGGGTCCGACTTCAGCTCAGACCATGATCTTATGGTGTGTGAGTTCGAGCCCCACGTCAGGCTCCCTGCTGTCAGTGCAGAGCCCGATTCGTATCCTTTGCTCCCCTCTCTCTCTTCGCCCTCCTCCCACTCATGGGTGCATTCTCTCTCACAAAAATAAACACTAAAAAAATTATACGCGCACACACACACACACACACACACACACATCTTCCATAAATCAGCAACAAAATGGGGAAAAAACAAAACTCTCCAAAACGTAACGACAAAAACATGCCATTCAAAAAATGGGAAAACTCAATGGACAGCAAACATATAAACTCACATCCAACCTCAATACTGACATGAACTAAAGCCACGAGACACTATCATCCAGCAGACAGACTGGCAAACAAATCCAGTAACGACTGCAAAAGCCAAAAACTGCAAATAACCCCAACGCTCGTTACGAACAAAACGGCTGAAAAAGCCGTGGTGCCCGGAGCCACAAATGGGGTGAGTGAGCTTCCGTGACAGCTGGAGGCGCGTAGGTCATGGGCACCGATATGACCTCACACACGAAGGGGTGAATTCAGACCCCACGAGCAATCGGTCATTCTCGGCAGTGCAGACACGGGTGGGGAGATTACAGTGAAAAGCAGGGGTGAGTGACACGAGGGCCGGGATGACTTGCCGACACGGACCAGGCAGGACACGGCAGGAAGGGTCAGAGGCGGCTCCCACGTTGGCAGCGATGCTCTGTGTTTTAAACTAGAACATGGGAACACGGCTTCTTGCTTTGCAGTTAGTCTTAACCTTGACATGTCATAAATATATGCAAAGATTAATTATACAGGAAAAAAATCTGTATCTCCAGAAATCTGTATCTGCTTCTGTTAAATAATAATAGTAATTTTAAAACTGGGACAAACCAGCACTCCAATGAAATAGCTCGTCAAAATCATCTTCTTGCGAAGGCAAGGATCGATTCTCCATCGGAATCTGATTCTGCCTTTTTCGGCAGCCTGCAAAAAAGCTGACCACTGATCTCCTGCAACACTCCCTCGGCTTCTGTGACACCCCAGCTCTCCTGCTCAGCCTCTAATGCCGGGGGTACTTGCGGCTGAGTCCTGGGCCTTCTCCATACTCTCTCTGGGCTGACCTCACTAAGGCCCTGCCCTCAAATGCTCCGCGTGTGCTGACGACCCCCAAATGTCTCTCTCCAGCCCTGACCTCTCCCGAGTCCCAGACTCGGAGGTCCAGAGCTCACATCTCTGACGCCCTATCCTATAAACAGCTGCCTCGGCCTCCCAGGACGGCCACCTCCACTGACGGCAGAGGACCCCTGCTCTGCCCGGGCCCCTCTCCCTGCACGCAGACGGTCTCCAGGAAGTGAGTGAGGGCGCACCTCGGTCATTTCCCCCACTCGCCCAGCTCTCACGGCTCCCCACTGCCAGGCGGACCTTACCCCCATTGCGGCCCGGTATCTGGCTTCCCTGGACGCGTCTGGTTTGGTTTGAATCGGGCAGAATACATCTGCTACTATTCCATCTTGGCCCAGAATGGCAGCCCTGCCTCTCTAACTGAAAGTACAGATTAGAACATCAGAAATGTTAACAAGTATTTGGTGACTGAAGTATCTAACTTTACGACCACTGAGTACAAAGAAGGGTCTTGTCTCAGCAGTGAGGAAAACAAATAGCAAGATAGTAGACTTGACCTCAACCACACAAATAAACACATCAAAGGTAAACAGCCTAGAAATTCCAATAAAAAAAGAGATTATGTTGAATTTAAAACACAAACCTAAGTGTGGCCCAACCATATGCTGTCTACAAGAGATCCGCATTACTCATTTTATTTTAGAGAAAGAGAGCATAAGATGGGGAGAAGGGAAGAGGGAGAGACAATCTTTCTATTAACATTTTTAAAAAGTTTATTTATTTTGACAGAGAAAGGGACAGAACGAGCGGGGGAGGGGCAGCGAGGAGAGAGCGAACCCCAAGCAGGCCCTACATCATCAGTGCAGAGCCCGATGTGGGGCTCAAACCCACAAACGGTGAGATCCTGACCTGAGCCAAGATCAAGAGTCCGCTGCTCAGCTGACTAAGCCACCAGGTGCCCCACACATGCTAAATGTAGACGGACGGGAGAGAGACACCAGGCTGACACAGGTCAAGCGGTGGGGCGGCTGTAATACAGACAACACACGTTTCAAAGCAAAGAGTATTACCAGAGTATTACCCAATGATAAAATGGGTCCATTCATCCAGGAAACAGTCGTCAATCTTATGAACCTGATGACAGAGCTTTAAAATACATAAAGCAAAACCTGAGAGAAACCCAGAAGACAAATTCTTAACCAGAGTGAAAAGATGCAACGGCCCTGTCTCAACAAACACCAGGAAAACAGACAAAAATTAGTGCAAATGCAAGGCGTGGGCCAACCGCCATAACCCAGCAGAATTCAGAGAGCACCACACAACGCTGGAACAAACACCGTTTTAATGTGCACCTAGAACACTTCCCAAGATAAGCCCTCTCTAGGGTCATGACACAAATCTCAATACATTTAAATGGATTCGCCTCACAAAAGCATATTCTCTGACCACAGTGGGATCACGTTATAAATCAGTAACAGAAAGATATCTGGAAAATCCATAGCAATTTGGAAACCAAATAACAAACTTCTAAGTAACCCGTAGGTCAAAGAATTAATCAAAAGGAAAATTTGGAAGATATTTTAAAAGAACAAAAATGAAAGAACATAATTAAAATTTGTTGAATGCAACGGAAAGATCTTAAATTAATTACCTTGCCTTACATCTCAAGGGGGAAACAAAAGAAAAATTCAGAGTAAGCAGAAAAAATAAAGATCAGAGTAGAAATCGATAAAATGTAAAGGAGAAAACAATGGAGAAAAATCAATGGCAACAAAAGTTGCTCGTCGGAGAAGATAAAACCGATTAATCTCTCGCCAGGTGCGTGGGGAGGAGTGCCCAGTCTCCCCGCAGAAGGGGGTTCGAATCCCGTGTGTGGAAGTCCCCCCTCAGGCAGAGCACCACCCCTCCCCCCTAAGTGCGGCTGCACCGGGGACCCGCGAGAGCACAGCACAAAAAGAGGACTAAGGGGGGGGGCCCGTGCGGGGAAGGAAGTCATCTCCGCCCGGCGACCAGGGTCGGCATCCACAGGGATGCGCCGCGTTGACAGTGTGCGCCCTGCATCCCTGAGAGAAGGGCACTCCTGCGCCTTCCTCCCAGAAACTACAGTCGCAGCCCAACCGTAAGACAGCAGACAAACCAACTGAGGGACATTCTGTAAAGTATCTGACCAGTACTCCCAATAAAACTTCCTGGACCACAGAAAACAAAGGAAACCCAAGAAAATTGTCTCAACCAAAAAGAGCCTAAGGAGATGTGACAACCCAACACCGTGTGGTGAAGACAGGTGCCTGGAACAGACAGGTGCCCGGAACAGACAGGTGCCAGAACGGACAGGTGTCCTAGACAGGGGCCCGGAACAGAACAGATGAAGCACCATCCAGCAGAAACACAGGGAGATGCACAGGTAATTCGTAGTCTTCTAGTAGCAATATTTAAAAAGAAAAAAACTGGCAAAATTAATTTGAATATATTTTATTTAAGCAAACATATACAAAATATCACTTCAACATGTACTGTGTGAAAAAATATTGAGCTATTTTACATTCCTTTTTTCATACTAAAGATCTGGGATTTGCGGTATATTTTACACTTACACACGTCTCAGGTGCCCGACACCCGTGACAGACAGGCGGACCTAGTTAACAGCTATGACCTAAGGGTGACGACGGGAAACTACGATGGTCACGGGGGGCCCCTCGGTTAGCCGCAGGCTGACACACGGGCGTCGCCTCCCCGCCAAGTCTCCGTTCGTGGTTAAAACCAGCAGCAGCAGCTTTGTTAGGATCCTCCTCACACTCCCATTTGTCCGGAGTCTTTTCCCTGCAAACCATACCCATGGGAGACTCTGTCCACACCATGGACGGAAATAAAAATCTATGCTGACGAGCAGAGAGCCTGCTGGGTGCTCAAGTCTTTTAAAAAGGCCTAAACAGAGAGAATATATTTGCAAATCACCTGTATGATAAAAGACTAACATCCAGATATATGTGAAGAATTCTCAAAACTCTGTAAGAAAACAAAAACCCAATGAAACATGGGAAAATATCTTGACAAACACAATTTCATGCCCAATGAGCATATGAAAACACGCTCGGGGTCATCAGACAGGAGAGAAGCGCACGTGGAAAGCGCAGAGAGAGGCCGGCGCACGCCTGTGAGGACGTCCAGACCTGAGAGGGCGCCGCTCCCGCAGCAGGACGAGGACGGCAGGAGACTGGAGCTCTGAGCCGCACGCTCCGTCCACGCCGGCCAGGCCCTGGGACCAGAGATGTCAGCCCGCGTGGATGCTGGCCGTCCCCTCTCCTGGCCACCAGGGACATGAAGGCCTTTATCCAGAGACGACACAGCTGCCCTCGGCGGCTTTATCTCCAACACATGCTGGCGACGATGTAAAGGACCAACAGGTGAGCGTGTCTCCTCGTGTGACGGGAGCCAAGAGCTCTCGGTTTAAAGTTTTCTCCGCGCGGTTTGCCCGGAGCCGTCCCCCAACCTCTGACGTGACCCGCAGGCTCTGAAGACGCGTGGACACCGGCCTCCTTCTGGGCCGTGTCCCACCAGTTCGAACGGCGCAGTTTCACACGTGGCTCGACAGATCTGTGTATCTTTCTATATTCTTCCTTTTCAGAAACAAAAAACTGAGGAAAAAAGCGAACTTCCTAGAAATTCTGAACCGTAACGATACAGTCAGAATAAGGATCACAGACTAGTTAGAAATTAATGACACAGAAACTGGCTTCAGAAAACCTGTGATGTGACTCAGAGCAGAGACGGTTCAGCCAGCAACACAGGAAAATCCCATAAGCTTTCAATTCAGGAAAAAATAAACCAAAGGAAGAAGAGAAATATATTAAATATAGAACAGTAATTTGAAAATAAAGCAAACAATGGGCATCTATGCAGAGTAAAATGGTGACATCAAGAGATAATTCTTGAAACACATAAACCACGATCACACTGGCGAAAGTGCCCAGGAGGAGAAAAGAAACACAAATACATGACACTGGGAATGAAGGCGCTTCAACTCAAATGTGGGTATCTGGGTAACATAAAGGCATCTGTGTAACCATCAGCGCCAACAAGCCTGAACGCCTAAGTGAATACACATGACCTCCTGGGAAGCAAGAGGAGCGTGGGATGCAGAACCACGCAGGGCCGAGCGGCCGCGGCCTCGGGACCGCCACACGGCCGGGCCATCAGAGCCACTTCCCCCCAAGTCCCCCCAAGTCCGAGTCCAGCAGACTCCGCCCGAGTCCCCGACACCCAAGGGAGCCGCACTCCCCCATCGCCCACGCCTGTAACTCCCGTGGCCCCGTCGCACCCCGTCCGCTCAGGTCCCTCTCGCCCACGAGGCCCGGCCGGCCACGCTCCGCCCTGCGCAGCCCGCCGGGAAGCCTGTCCCCCCTGCCTGTGGCCACGGCCTGCACGCCGGCGCTCCCCGCGCCAGGAGCCACGCTCGCCGGCCAGCTCCCTGCCCCAGACCCCGCGTGCTCGTTTCCGGGGACACTCGTCCCTTCACGCAGACGCTGTGCCTTGTGACCCACTGAGTGTGACCATGCCTAGCTGACAAAAGTGCTTACTTCCTAGTGACATTTTCACGTTGGCTGTCCCGTGGTGTCCCACAAAGCGAGGACATGCTCGCCACAGGGCTGGGAGAATCCCCTGGTGACACGCATGTGCACAGGAAGGAAAGGGGCCCCCACCTTCAGTCAAAGCTGCTAACCCAACAGACTCGAGAGAGGCAAGTCCTGAGCGGGGACAAGGGCCCCCGCAGCCTTGGCCCGTGACCCTCCCGGGTGAGAAGAGGCGTCCTCAGGGACAAGACACCTGGGCTGGGCTCCCCTCGGCTGCCGGAAACACACTGGAACACAGGCGCCTGGCCCGAGGCACACAGTCCTGTCTGAGCTACACCGCAGGCCTGCAGGTCAGCACCACGACCGTCTGGGTGGAGCAGCAGCCGGGCACCTGCCTCCAGGGACGACTCCCGCCTGCAGCGGGCTCTCCCACCACAGCGGGGCCTGAACCGACCCGGGCCCTCTGTGCTGCCGCCTCACCTGCCGGACCCACAGCTCTGCCAGAGACACCCCCGGAGCCCCCACAGAGCACCTCCATCACCCACGAGCCCTGCCTCCTAGGCTCAAATGGAGTTTCGGTCCCCAAGTCTGGACTCACATCGTCCAGAGCGGCTGGTACTGAGGACTGGAGGAGGAACGCGGTGAGCTAGGTGCCAACAGGCCCCCAGGGCAGAGGCCTTGGGGACATCTCTCCGGGAGACACGGTAAGCCTGCCTTCACCAGAGGTCCGCCTCGGTGCCCGTCTGGAGAGGATCTTCCAGAGCGCTCCCAGCGGGTTTTGCAGCCCATCTCTGCACCCAGAGCTCCGCCCACCCCTGCCGACGCCTGGGCCTTCTCCCAATTCTGCGCCTCTGCCAGCAAGATGCGCCCCAGGAAAGCCTAAGGAAGGTCGCTTTGGGGCGGGGGGTGCGCAGACACCCCTCCACACGCATCAGCGCCGACTGCGCCTCCGCTCTGCTCCCGCTCGGCGCGGGAGGGTCCCCCGTGAGGCCCACCCTGGACATGGCACACCGCACTCCTGGGAAGCCCTCGGGAGAGAACCCTGCTCCGAATCCCAACCTGACACACGTTTCAACTGAAACCAAACTGCTCGCCTGCGGCGATGACACGCGCCCTGCAGCGAGGGGCCCCGAGCGGGACGCCAGGGGCGCGACGAGGCCGGTGCCCCTGAGGGGCTGCGTCCCAGGTGTCCCCGCCGTCCGCACGGGTGGCCTGCCCCCTGGCGAGGGGGCGCTCTCCCCCGGCTGCTCCGTTCAGGGAAGAACCGGTGCCGGGCACGATGACGGCCTTAATTCTCCAGGTCTCACTGGCGCGACATGGTAACGGCAGGTTCGTGGGACCCGATGTGACCACCCCCCCATCTCATCAGTAGCAGGTAAATATTTACATGAGAAAACAGGCAGGGAGACAGGAAACCTCCATTACTCCCGTCAGGCTCTTCCCAGCGCTCGTTGGAATCTGAACAGAAACCAGTCCGTTCGCTTCCTGCCTCCACGTCTACATCGTCCCTCAGCCGGCAGGCGAGGAAACCCGGGCCTGGGTGCTCAGGCCACCCCTGCGTCCTACGCTACTTCAGAGAAGTTTCTGGAAGAGTAAAGTAGATACAAAAATGTAAACTTTGAAAGGACAGACGTGTAAAGGCTCTTACAGGTTAACGTTTTATACACTGCGAACCAAAATAAAATGCTCTGTGTATTTCCTTAGCAGGGACATTGTTTCAACTCAATTTGATTATATACCAAACACTGCCTCTCCGGAGGAGGTTAAAAAAATAGCAACATCGCTATCTCAGCGGATGAACATCCGTTGGCCCTAACTTCCTCTAAAAGCCACGGATCTCTCGAGAAGTGACGCGTACAAACTGTGTCGCGGAGAGCTCGCGACGCCTCAGCGGAGTGTGGAGTCTCTCAATACGAAGACTTTAAAAAATAAATTCGAACAGTGCACACCAGCCCACGTAACTCGGTGATTTCACAAATATATCCAACTCCACGTACAAAACCAGGCCTTTGATTGGAGGGCCGCCGCGCCACCTGAGCGTGCACGCCCGGGCCCTCGGTCCCGGCGCGGCGAGGACCGGGGGCTCACGTGTGGGAGCCGCGCCGCCCGCGGGAGCCCAGGGACATGCGCAGCCTCGGCTCCCGGGCCTCGTAGTGCTCGTTGAAGTCCAGCCGGAAGCTCAGGAACCGCAGGCTCTCGTCGGGGCTGGTGGTGAGCAGCACCAGGAACTGCTGCACGACGCCCTGGGGACGAGAGAGACGTGCGCGTCAGCGGGGCCGCCCTGGGCGAGGAGGGCCCTGCCCTGGGGCCTCCCGACACCCACGGCGGCAGGTGCCCCAGAGGAGGGCAGCCATGCCGGTTAGAGATACCCGTGGGCACAAGCACCCGTGCACCATCAGTCGACCTTATTTAAAAGAACCAACATGTCTTTGCCCTCAGTTCTGTGAGAACGTGCAGGGCAGTGAGGCTCTGAGGTTAAAACGGCCCGTTCTTTTTATTATCTCGTCAAAGCGGACACTCTTAGAAATAGACCCCTTTTTAATTCTTTTTGACGTTTATTTTTGAGAGAGGAAGGGAGAGAGTGAGTGCAAGGGCATGAGCAGTGGGAGAGCAGAGAGGGAGACACCGCATCCGAAGCAGCTCCAGGCTCTGAACTGTCAGCACAGAGCCTGACGCGGGGCTCAAACCCACAAACTGTGAGGTCATGACCTGAGCCGAAGTCAGTCGCCTAACCGACCGAGCCCCCCAGGCGCCCTTCTTTTTATTTTAAACGTAAAACCCAGGGCTACACTTCCACCTCTCCGCGGGTCAGGAACGAGGGCTGAATCGGAAAGCCCTCCCGGGGAAGCACAGGGCGAGCTCGAGGAAGGACCCGCCTAAGGCAGGGCTGCCGGCTCTGGGCCGAGTCGAGTGCGGCTGTGTCACCTCCTTACCAGGGGACTTGGCAAACAAGAGGGGACACACAGAACCTTCCTCAAACTTCTGGACAGGTGCCTGCTTCTCCGCAGGGCGGGGTGGCGCCTGAGCACAGGCCCCGCCCCTCAGGTTCCTGAGCCGCAGCCAGCAGGCGCGTCTGTCCGAAGCAGGTGATGTCTGTCCCCACGCCTGCAGACCTGCAAGCCTGGTCTGCAGAGAAGTCATCACTGAAACACCACATGCCAGCAGTCCTTCCAAACCTCAGCAGCACCTCGGGCCCTGTCCATGCTCCTGGGGACCCGGGTATGTGACACAAAGGACTGCGTACACACCTGAGGTGGCGCACAGGGGGCGCTGTGGACACTGAGTCATTTGTTCTGGGAAACAGAAAGCTTCGGACAGACTCCAAGCAATTCTATCGCTCAAACTATAAACTGTGGCTCCTTGTTCGGTGACAAATCGGATGCGTGCCAGCGTGTGAAGGTCACCACGGGGGAATGTGGGGACAGGTCTGTGCTCAGGCTGGGAACTCCAGTCATGGCTCAAAAGTACACTAACGCCCTGATGGCTCAACAATTCGGAGGACAGAAAAGGACTCTTCTGTTAAGGAAAAGAAATCCCAATGGCCAAGATTCAGAAAGGAGATTAGGACTATAATTTGCATAAAACTGGGATTATACAGATTACTTTTCAAAAACATATTAACTCTCTCAGGAAAATGTGTAATGACCCCATCTCTTTTAGAAACAAGCACAGGGACAGACATTTTCAAGACGTCTCTGCTACAGACAGACAACTACATCCATGAACAGTCCCGGGGCTCCTGGGGGCTCACCTAAGTGCCCGACTCTCGATTTCAGCTCAGGTCACGATCCCAGGATGGTGGGGTCGAGCCCCGCGCTAGGCTCCATGCTGAACATGCAGCCTGCCTAAGATTCTCCCCCTCTGTCCCTCTCCCTGTGTTCTCTCTCTAAAATCTGGGGCATCTGGAGGCTCAGTCGCTTAAGCAGCCAACTTTGGAGCCCTGCGTCGGGCTCTGAGCTGACAGCCTGGAGCCTCACGCCTGCTTCGGATTCTGTGTCACCCTCTCTCTCTGCCCCTCCCCTGCTCACACTCTGTCTCTCTCTCTCTCTCTCTCTCTCTCTCTCTCTCTCAAAAAATAAATGTTAAAAACAGTTTTTAATTAACTTAAAAAAACTTTAATTTAAAAAACTCAGTTAAAATTGGGCTGACCATTAGGTATCCATTTTGCTTTAAGTTCATTCATTCATTTTCAGAGAGTGAGCATGAGCAGGCGGCATGCTGTCAGCGCAGAGCCTGATGCAGGGCTCAAACCCATAAACCGTGAGATCATGACCTGAGCAACCAACAGTTGGGACATCAACAGGCTGAGCCACCCGGTGCCCGCAGGTGTCCGTTTCTAAGAATTGTGAATACATACTATGTCCACACACAGGGACTGAGCAGACATTTCGTGATCAAAACAGCTATTTGGGGAAGATGCCTGTGCTCCGAGCGCGACCCCGTCTGTATCACCACGAAGGAAACGTGTTGTCGGGAACCGTGCAGCAGCAGCTGGCATCAGAGGAGGAGCACTCGGGAAGGGACAGTCTCCCCCTGCTGACGTCACGCGGAAGACCGCCACCAGGAGTGTGAGGACCCGGGAAGCAGCGAGCTGCCCGTGCCCAGGCGCTAGCTTTGGGTGCGGCCCTCGCCGCGCGCAGACACGCGCAAGCTTTGGGTGCGGCCCTCGCCGTGCGCAGACACGCGCAAGCCTTGGGTGCGGCCCTCGCCGCGCGTGGACACGCGCACACAAGTACGTGCTTCCCAAGGTGTCAACGTCAATGCTCGACGTGCCTTTCTCGTTAGTTCCCAGCGATTGGAAGTAAAAATTCTTCACAAATTCTTTTCGCCTGTATCCCCATCACTAAAATCACATGGACAGCAGATGGAGCCGGAAAGCAAGCAGATGGAGCCGGAAGGCAAACCCACCACAGAGAGAAGAGGCAGAGCACACGGCCTCTGTGCCTTGGCCTCTCTCTCCGCCTCCCAGGGCTGTTGGCCGAGCTCAGCGCCCGCTGCCCCGCATGCCTGGCTCCCCCGCAGCGCTCTGCACGCCCTCAGGCCTCAGCCTGGCCCTCCCGGAGTCCCCGCCCACCACCTACACCACCAGAACACGCCTGGGCCGGCGTCCGGGGTCAGCCCAGGGTCCCAGGAAGGTCACAGCCAACACCGGGCACCTCGAGAGGCGGAGGGTGGGCCGGCCTGGCGGCAGCGGCCCCCTGCACAGGCACAGGGGGCGGTCCGGGCCCTGCCCCGTCAGCACCTGGTAGAAATGGGTCAGTATCCGCAGCTGCGAGCACATTTTGGGTATGGATTCTCGGAACTCTTGAACCCTCCTGTTCTCCTCCTCCTCCTCTGCAGCCGTCACTCCCCACCGGCCCTGGAGAACGGGAAGGACCAGGTTACATTAAAGTCCGGGGGTCAGAACCCGCCAGGGAGGATGGGGCTGGGGCAGGGATGCGTGCTTCTCGTGTCCTCGTGCTGCCGCTGAGCACGGTCATTCCTCGGTGACTCCTCTGGCTCGGGACACGGGGGGTGCTTTCTATCAGCACACAGGGCACAGAGACCACTCGCTGTCAGAGCTGCGGCTGTGCGCTGCGCGGCGGGGGACACTTGCGAAGGTCTGTGCGGCCGAGCGCCTCCAGTGCTCAGCGGCGACGCTGCCCTACGGCCGCATCTGCACAGCGCTCCGCGCTCTCCTGACGCGGGCGGCACGTGTGAAAGGGGAGCCGACCGGACCAAAGCAGCGGAGCCCATTAGCCTTGACCTTGGTGGGAATGCTTCTGGCCATTTCTCCTAAGCATGGTGGATCTCTCTGCACTGGATATAGATCTACTTCGATTTCTAAAAGATTGTTCTTAATCCGGGGTGAATCTGACTAAACACCTCTTCAGCTGGCCCATACAGGAACCAGTGCAGGGATCTTTTCTATCAGCGGGAGTATCTCCTGCCACACGATGAAATGTTGGTTTCTCCTCTAGCTAGTCCTTCCGTGTCCCTCAGGAAGCCACAGCGCGTCTGTCAGCTTCCCTGTTCAGACGCAGCCCGCCGCGTGCCGCCTGACCCCACTGACCGAGGGCCCATCGCCCGCCGTCCTCGGCCGGGACCTAATGTCCCGGGAGGCACAGGGCTCCTTCTGGACGTCATTCTGCTCCCAGCTGCCTGCGGTGGAGCCGGCACCGCCCTGCTCCCTACGGCACTTTCACGGTGAGGCCCGTTCGCGGGGAGTCCTGAGGGTTGATGTTACTCAACTTTGTTCTTGCTCTGTGTTCCCCGCTCCGCCCTCCGTATTTCCACATAAACTGTCGAAATAGTTGACCATTTCCTACAGAAAAAAAAAATCGAAGGCCCACAAAACCCCCAAAACTGTTGGGATTAGAACCAGGATGGCACTGCTCAGTTCCCCAGTCCACAAATACCAGATACTCCACTTAATTCAGGGGCCACGGAGCAGGCAGCGTGGGGTCTGCGGGCCGCCCGGTCTACACCGTCACTGCGCGGCTGCGAGGTCACGGGCTCGGCGGCCCCGACACGACCCACCTACAGGCGCACGGGGGCCGTCGGCCAGGTTTGTTCAGGTCGACACTGTGCACACCTGCCCGTGGAGTCCAGAGACGGCGTGGCTGATCCGGGACGCCGGTCATCATCGCTGTCACCCTGTCGTTAAAATAAGGAGACAGGCCCGGGGACCCCGCGAGGGAGGGGCTGGGTCTCCGTGACAGCGCCGGCTCTGCGCCGCCTGTTCCCTGAGGCTGGTGGGTGCGTGTGTCCACGTGGGACCTGAACATTTCAGGGGCTGTCATGTGTCGCATCTGTGCTCCTGGTGGCAATGCGCTCCCTCCCGAACCCGGGAGCCCCAGCAGGAAGCCTCACCTCGACCTCATGCTGCCTCTTCCTCTCCTCGAACTGCAGCCGCCTCTGCAGCTCCTCCAGGGCCGCTCTGTAGATGGCGTCCTGGGTGCTCTGGAGCTCGATGATCTGATCGAACACAGCTCTGAGCTGATTTAAAAGTGCCTGAGGACAGGAGACCAAGCGTTTTCTTTTAATGACTAGAGCGTCAACGTGCTCCTTCCTAGTTGACTGAAAAAACACGAGTAGTAAAAACACATTATAAAACAAGACACCAACTCACACCCTCAAAGGTTCTCCACCTGCCCACTCACTCATACCGAGCACATACCACGTGGTGTGGGGTCCCGGGTCACCCGCCCCTCAGAGCACCTCGCACGTCGCCGCGTGGCCCCGGGAGCGGGACACCCCGAGGGGCAGAGAGGAACCTCGCATGCCACGTGGCCCCAGGAGCGGGGACGCTCCGAAGGGCAGAGAGGTTCAGGAAAGCAACGCCGTTTTCTCCACTCTCTGGAGCCACACACACACAGCCCAGACATGAGCGATAAGAAAAAGGAGGGTCTGAACAAAATGAGAAACAGAGTCAGCACAGTTTTTAAAAACCAGGTCACAGCACGCACGCACGGTCCCACATGGAACCCGCCGGTGTTCGGGCCCAGCGCCTCTCACGCTGCACAGCGCCCTCCACCGGCACCCAGATCTCAGGTCGGCTCTCTCCCCGCGTGGCCACAAACAGAGCTCAGCAAACATCATTTACATAAGTCAAAAATACATCTGTGCAAAATCCCACATACACACCCGGGCAGCAAACACGGACAGCTGCGCCGACAGTGGGGACGGCGGCAGGGGGCCGTGAAACCCACACACACGGGAGGTCCCTCGTGGACGGACGACTGAAGGACCACGCAATCCTCCGCCAGCTCGGAGTTTTAAATAACCCGTTAACAACTTGAGAGGAAAAAAATGTTGAAATCACAGGGAAAAAATTGGGTTGAAACGTTAACAGCCACTCACGATTTATGCAAAGCATCTAAGCAAACTAGAGCTCAAGGACCCTCCATGATCTGACAAAGGTCCGAGGAGATGCGGTGGCGTGGTGAACAAACAAGTCGCGTCTCAAATGTCAGGAATCAGGCGTGGAGCCCTACCGGGCTCCCGCCGACCGGCTACATCCTAAGTCAAGAAAAAGCAGAAAATGTACCCTGTGGAAATGTCCTATAAAAACAGGACCTACGTGGATCCAGGAACTACTGGGATTAAAAAAAATGGATACAAGAGCAAAGTAATGAAAGTAGCAGCATCCCTGCAGAGCAGCCAAACCCAGCCCGCGCGGTAACAACCCACCAAAGGCGTGCGGACGCTGTGGGAGGAGACGACGGGGCTGTGCGGAGCAGAGGGGCGCCGGCTCGCAGGCCCGGCCCACCGCTGCTGGGGAAGGCGCTCGGGTCAGCGGGGACGCGTGTGAGGCCACGGTCACGGCACTGTCCGCCGGACACACCACGCCCGCTCAGCCACGGCCCCGCCTGGGCTGCTGCCCCCAGGCACGACCCTCACCACCTTGCAGCTGCGCAGGGGTGAGGACCCGGGCCCGTGGCCGATTCCAGGCTCACCATCAGGCTGCTTGTTTTCTCGCTTAATACCAAAAAGCAAAACAAAAGATGGACACGGGCCAACTCTTCTGTTTTTAGTAAAGATTTGTTCACCACTTCTACGGGAGGAGACACTGGGGCGTGAGGGGCCTGGGTCACCAGTCGGCTCGCACAGCGGGGCCGGGACCCTGTGCCTGGGCCGCCCCCGGTCGGCAGCGGAGCCCGGCGGGATTCAGGACCTTGGTCAGCAACGCAGAGCGTGGGTCACGGGGCACGCGCGCCCGCAGGATAGGCAGGGGGCCCACAGCCTTGTTCCTTGCGAAGGGAGGTACCGACAACACACCCAATGGTCGTGACACCCCGTCTGACCCGGTTCTACAATCAGGGTCCTTGAAATACAAAACCTCTAGTGGTTATTTTAAACCATAAAATTAAAAGTAAAACTAGGGGCGCCTGGGGGGCTCAACTGAGCGTCCACTTTGGCTCAGGTCGTGACCTCACGGTTCGTGGGTCCGAGCCCCACGTCAGGCTCTGTGCTGACAGCTCGGAGTCTGGAACCTGCTTCGGATTCTCTGTCTCCCTCTTTCTATGTCCCTCCCCCACTCATGCTCTGTCTCTTTCTCTTAAAAATAAATTAAAAAAGAAAAACATTAAAAAAAAAAAACATTTTAAAGTAAAACCAGCAGCAAAGGGGCCTTTTCAAAAATGGTATTAAGCCTTTAACTCCCTGACCCTTCACTGAAGGGACTGGGGACTAGCTTGCGTGGGAACTCCCCTGAGCGCAAGTGGCTGCCTCCAGGGAAACACCCTCCCTTGGGTCCTGCTGCCCACAGGAATCTTCTGGAGGCAAGACGCGTGACTGTTCCGTACCCAACCGCTGCATGTGGGGGTGGGGGCCGAAACCCCAGGCTGTGGGCCACCGAGGGCTCCTCCTTCCCTGCAGACTGGGGTCCTGTGCATGTGACCCTCGGAAGCGAGGCTCGCGCACTGCACCGCCCCCCCCCCCCCGCGATCGCCGTCACTCACACGGACGGCTCTGAGCCACTGCCACCCACGCGTCAGGCAGCGTGAGGGCGGCTTCCGTCAGTGACGCCATTTGCCTCCCACACCCCTAGTGAGAGAGGCGAGTGTCGCGCCCCGTTGACGGGAGGAGGCTGTGCCCGCACAGCACACGAGGACGCGCATCCGCGGGCAGGACGGCCCCGCGAAGGGTCCGTGCGCTCCGCCAGTCAAGACCAGGCCTGCTGACAGTAACCGAGGCGGCAGCCGCGGCCTCACGACTCTCTTCACACCGCAAGGGCTTTTGGTTGCTTTGTGCCGTTCTCTCAATCGGCTGGCCCACGCTCTCCACCCAGAGGTACGTGAGGACTCCGTGTGACACAGGCGAGGGCAGCGGTAGCCAGGGTGGCACACGGACACCAGCTTCCGCGGCCGTGCCCGGGAACGCAGCTGCGCCAAGCACCAGCCCCCGAGAGCAGCGTGCTCCCCTGGGGAGCTGCCGGCTGAGCCGGATGCGGCCCTCTGCCAGCCCGAAACCCCTCCCAAGTCACACGGTTAGGGTCAAAAGTGCCCCTCACATTTTGACTCTTATGTCACAATAGATTTGTTTCAACTGAGAACAACGTGTTCCTTGCTTCCCCAGATGTCCCAACAAAATCAAAACTCCAGAAGGTTCGGCCACATGAACAGCCACTTTCAGAACACGGGCCCACAGGGAACTGAGGCCAGCAACTGAGCCGGGTCACGTGAGCCACAGACGATTAAGAGTTCGCCTAGACAAACACCCTGTTTTCTGCCTCGTGCAGCCGGACGCCTGCCCTGCGAGGCACACACAGGAGACACCACCGTCCCTAGAGCGCGGGTGAAGGCACAGCCCCGCGCTGCGCACGTCCCCACGTCCTCTCCTGAACGCGCAGACGGGCTGCACAACACACGGCCACCGCTCGTGGTTCACCTGTGCCTTCCAAGCCCCA
>PISW01010143.1:0-52756 GCA_004023785.1 Mungos mungo | reverse complement strand
TACTACAAGTAATGCTGCTCAAAGGGTAAATTCAGCATATTATTGGGGGATAACTTTCAGTGTGTTACTCAGCTCACAGAGGACTACCACCTAAGATTGGAAGGAATCAGCCACTATACCTTTATATTATCCTGGGAAGTGGAACTCGAATATAACATTATGCTTTAACCTCTTATATGAAAGCTTTTCTGATAAGTCACAGTAACATTTAAACACTGAATTAAGGGTTCCGTGGTTGAGAGCTCAGCTGTGCCTAGAACACCACCTTGACAAGACTCTAGAGCCGACTAAACGTTGGTACTGCCTTCTTCCTCAATATCAAAATCTGTCTCAAAGGAGTATAAACACACTTACCCATTTTGTTCTGTTGACAGGCAGGGCAGTTAAACGCTCACAAAACTAAACTCTCTAGAAAGTGCTGTGTACATGTTCATAAAAATGAACGTTTACCAGTAAACCATTCAATGCCTTATGCACTTGGATTGTATTTCACTTTAACATGGATAATCCAGTTAAAAGTTTAGTTTTAGTGTCACAGACTAGAAGCCTGGAGTTCTCTCATGTCTAGCAAGAAAGCAGATGCAGAATTGAATACGAGAGGCTAATGTCCAGGAGGAGACAAGAGCCCCAAACCGGGGTTTCATCTCTGTATCCCCCCCAATTAGCATATATATTTTTAATTGGCTTATGTTGCCTATCTCAATTGGATTTTTCTTTTCACTGATTTTTTTTCTTTTATTTTTTTAAATAGTTTACTGTCAAATTGGTTTCCATATAACACCGAGTGCTCTTCCCCACAAGTGCCCTCCTCCATGACCACCACCTCCCTTCCCCCCCCTTCAACCCTCGGTTTGTTTTCAGTATTCAATAGTCTCTCAGGTTTTGTGTCCCTCCCTCTCCCCAACTCTCTTTCCCCCTTCCCCTCCCCGTGGTCCTCCATTAGGTTTCTCCTGTTCTCCTGTTAGACCTCTGAGTGCAAACATATGGTATCGTCTCTGCATTTATTGAGCTCTCGAGATCTTACACACATGGTGAATGTGGGAAAAAAAACAATCAGATAGTAATCATTAACTTTCTTAAAAAGCAAAGCGTCTGGGAGGCAAGTGGAGTTTGTGATCAAAGTACAACACTATATTGGCATCAGATGGAAAGTAATTTCCTTGCAGGTGATAGAACAAGTTACTTGTGATCCCATTACAATATCTTGCTAGCTAATCTCAGGGACCATGGAGGGGTGGCTTTCCACCCTAAGCTTTTCTCTAACCCATTTATGGAAGCAGACCCATTTTCTCTAACCCATTTACTTCCCCACACTTTAGGTCTCCAGGACAAATAGTGATTATTTCCCTATATCCCATCTAAACTTCCAGGGTTAAACTACTAAGGATTCCTGCCGTTGGTTCCTTGTGAACCACACAAAAACTGTTCTTACCTTTACACCTTGAATGAGACCATTCATGAGGAATGTGTGTTGAGGAAATGTTTCATGTAGAACCTACAAAAAAGGAAACATCAAGACATTCTAAAAACCAAATTAAAGGTAAAGATTTTTGCCTCTGTTAATGTTATGTTAGGTTATGTAAATAAGATGAACCCTGGAATGAAAACCTTTTAAGTATCAGTGAAATATGGAAAATACCCTAAAAACATGAAAACGTAATAAATAATGAGGTAGAAATCTAAATAAGACAAGAGCTTACATCCCAGCACTCAGGTGCTTTCTTACAAAGCCTTCTGTGGCAAACATAAATTGTTAATTGGCTACACCCTTCACCACGAACAATTTTAAGCATTACACACACACACACACACACACACACACACTTACACAGAGCTGTTTTTCTGTACTTATACCTAAAATTCCACTGATATTAGAAAAAAAAAAAGATCTTTGAAAAAGTACATTTTCCAGAAATCAGACTGGAGGAGGAGGAGGAAAAACATCCATGATTGAACAGGTTACAAAATAAGCTCCTGGTGTCTTGTTCTTAAAGCAACTGACCTCCACATCTGTGCCCAACATAAGAATCAAAAAGCACAGTCCTCAGGTGCCCATGGGTTAAGTGTCTGACTTTGGCTCAGGTCATGATCTCATGATTCATGAGTTCCAGCCCTGCATTGGGCTCTGTGCTGACAGTGTGGAGCCTGCTTGGGATTCTCTCTCCCTTTCTCTGCCCCTTCCCCACTTGCCTGCTCGCTCGCTCGCTCGCTCGCGCTCTCTCTCTCTCTCTCTCAAAATAAGTAAAATTTTTTAAAAAGGGGGGAGGGTGCCTGGGTGGCTCAGTCAGTTAAGCACCTAACTCTTGGTTTCAGCTCAGATCATGACCTCACAGTTCGTAAATTTGAGCCCCACATCAGGCTCTGTGCTGTCAGGTAAAGCCTGCTCGGGATGCTCTGCCCCTACCCCTGCCCCTCCCCTACTCACTCGCTCTCTCTCAAATATAACATTTTTAAAAATAAAAATAAAATTTAAAAACACAGAAAACAAAGTTCTCTGAACTGGGACTTCTACAGGGAGTACCTGCAGAACCGAATGGCGAAGATTAAAAATGACAGCACCCCAGGCCTCCTACCGCTGCCAGGGGTAGTGCTAAGCCCTACAATCACATAATAAACCACTTCATCACAACAGAGGGATCTCTGAACAGCCACACTGTCAAAAATCAAGAGCCCCTATAAGCAATGCTTGCATTCAATTCTGAGGAATAGGGCTTTCCATGTGGGTTGGACAATGATACTCCAGCTACCAGAGGTATCCAGGCCACAGGTGGCAAACTGGCAAAGTGATGCTCTTTGTGATTTGTATTTGTGTTTCTCAAAGTGATGTGGTTGTCAACGTGTAAACTTCAGTACATTTCACCAGACTCCCTAGGATTTTCTAGCATGTCACAGGAAACCAGAAGATTTCAAAACATGGGGCTTGAATTGACATATCATTGATTAAATGACTAAGCAGACAGCGGCTTACTGAAGGAGCCTATCTTCCAACTGTAATGTTCTGACCCCACTTGACATTTACGTTACTTGCCTAGTCCCAGAAGACATTTGTTTTCACAATCTCTGATCTACCCTCTCATTTGTAACTATAAGCATATATAAAATTCAACAAAAATCTGAAAACCTCTGAAAAGCACAAAGAAGAACACAAATAGGAAAAATAATCTACCTCACTGCTAAATAACCAAATTATGGTAGGAAACAGAAGAAAATTTTTTAAGATAAGTGCAAGTGTCCTCAAAGACATTCAAGAAAATGTTACATGTGTTGCACAGGGACCTAGGCAAACTAAACAAACAAGAAAAATCTTTAAGAATTGATTACAGGAGAAAGCACAGGAATCAGAAAAAAGAAGAAAAGCATCAGAATGGATAAATATCAGGGTAAATACAGACTGAATAAAATATTAACAATGTACTGTAATGCTTAAAAACTACAGAATTTAGCTGTAAAACAATAACATAAAAAGTAGAAGAGAAACACATCTCTCCTGAAGGATAACAGAACAGGTAGACAAAAGACATCAGTGACTACTTAAAAGGCATCAAACATAATGAACACATTTAACACACTTATCATATAGAGAACAGAAATATTAGAAAAAAGAAGAAACTAAATGGTAATAAAGACACAACATATCAAACTCATGAGTATAAGCACATCAGTGCTTAAAGACCAATTTAAAGTTTTAAATACATAAAACTGAAAACCAACAAAGAACTGAAATCAGTGTTCTAAGCTTCCATATAAAGAACCTAGAAACCTCTCCCAGCTCTGCTTAATCATACTCAGTGTGTGGTTGGCATATTTTTAGAGAGAGAGAGAGGAAGGCCCCCCTAATGAATGACAGACCAGCCCCAAGTGGTCTCTCTGTTCCTCAGAGTGCAACAGTTTCTATCTGCACCTGTTGTGTCACAAGAAGCCATCAACCCACTGCTGCTGTTTTCCCTTTTCCAGTCAAGGCCACTTTTGATGCCAGTTCCAAGAGCTACAGCTCTCTCACCCCTGACCTTTGGAAAAAGACTGTGTTCACCAAGTCTCCCTATCAGGAATTCACTGCCCATCTCATAAAGACCCACACCAGAGTCGCCATGCAGAGGACCCAGACTCCAGCTGTGGCCACCACATAGTTTTGTACAAGAAAAATACAGTGAGTTACAGCTTATTAATAAAATAAAATAAAATAATAAAATAAATAAAATAACCTAGAAAAAGAACAGCAAATCCAACCCAAAGAAATAATGAAATAAGGTAATAAAAGAACAGAAATCAATGAAATGAAATCTAAACATTCAATAATGAAAATCAACAAAACTAAAAGTAACTCCTTTGAAAAAATTAGAATTGATAATTCTTGAACTCTTGGGACTACACCAAAATAAAAAGCTTTTGCACAGTGAAGGGAACCACAACAAATGACAGGATAATGTGAGGAATGTGAGAAGATAGCTGCAAAAGACGTATCAGTAAGAGTAGGTTAGTACTCAAATTACTGAAAGAACTTACACAACTCAGCACCAAAAAACAGAAGAATAAAAAAACAAAACAAACCCACAATTAATCCATTAAAATGGGCAGAAGACCTGAAGAGACATTTTTTCCAGAGAAGACATGAAAATAGCCAGTGGACACATGCAAAGATGCTCAACGTCACTAATCATTGGGAAATGCAAATCAAAAGTACAATGAGATACCATTTCACACCTGTGAGATGAATGGCTAGTATCAAAAAGCCAAGAAATAACAAGTGTTGGTAAGGACGTGGAGAAAAGGGAACCCCTCATGGAATGTTGGTGGGGCTGTATCCTCGTGGAGCCACTCTGGAAAAGCATTGGAGGATCCTCAAAAATTAAATATAGAATTACCATATGAACCAGTAATTCTACTCCTGGGTATTTACCTAAAGAAAACAAAAAAACTAATTGAAAAAGATATATGCACTCCTATGTTGACTGAAGCATTATTTTTAATACTCAAGATATGGAAGCAACTTAAGTTTCCATTCATAGATGAATGGATAAACAAGATGTGGTATATACACACAAAGTGGAATATTACTTACCAGTTATAAAATAAAGAAGTCCCAGCATTTTGCTAAGAGAAATAAGTCAAAGACAAATATCATATGATTGAACTTATAAATGGGAACAAACAAAACAAACTCATAGATACAGAGAACAGTCTGCAGCTGCCAGAGACAGAGGATGGAAGGTGAAATGAATGAAGGAGATCAAAAGGTAAAAGCTTCCAGTTATAAAATAAATATATATCAAACTGAGTGGGATTTATGCAAAGGTAGCCTAATATTCAAAAATCAATATGACTAACCTAAGCAAAATCAGAAAAGAGTGAATTCTCTTTCACTGATAAAGAGTATCTACAAAAACAAATCTACAGCAAATATCACATTTAGTGGTGAATTTTAGGTCACTTCCCACCAGAGCGCATCTAGAAGATAAGGCTGTCCACTACCATGACTGCTTCTGTTCAATGTTGTACTGGATGTCACAGTAAGGCAATAAGGAAAGAAAAAAAAAAAAGGACTGGAAGGGGTTGTCGCTATTCACAAATAAATAAATGTGTATATAAAAATCTACATATAAACACTTAGGATTAATGAGTGGATTTAGAAAAATCACTAGACACAAGGTGAAAACACAAAAACAAATTGTTTTATACACCAATGTAATAGAAAATTAAATCTTTAAAACAATCCCATTTATAATAGCATCGAAAACCATCAAATACCTAGGAATAAATCTAGTGAAAAATCTCTACACCAAGAAATAGAATATATTATTCAGACAGATTTTAAAAACTAGATATAAAGAGGGTATACCATGTAGAAGACTCAATATTGTAAAGATCAGTTCTCCTTCGATTAATCTATCCTCAATGTAATCACAATCAAAATTCCCATCCACCTACTATGTGAGTACTGAAGAGCTGATTATAAAATGTATATGGATATATTAAAAGACCTACAATCGCCAAGGCAATCTTGAGGAAGAAGAACCAAGCTGTAGAAGTTACAAAAGATACCAAGATATTGCTACAGAAATCAACACAGCCTGGGACTGACACAGGACAATAAACAGAGTAAGACATATAAGTAGAATATAAAACTCAGAAACAAATCTGTATGTATAAAGTTGACTGATTTATGACAAAGTTGACACATACATTGAGGTAAGGAAGTTTTTTTTTTTTTCAATAAATGATGCTGGTTCAACTATGCATTATTCATATGGCATCAAAAGGAATCTCCAAAAAGGACCCCTGTAAAACACAGTGACTTGTTTCTAGATGGATGGCAGACCTATGTGTGAAAAAGAAATCATTATAATTTTGGGGAAGAAGGTTTCTTAAGTAAGATTTAAAATAAAAAAATATTTATTTTGTGAGAGAGGGAACAAGAACAAGCAGGGGAGGGGCAGAGAGAGAGGGAGATAGAGGATCCAAAGCAGGCTCTGCGTTGGCAGGACAGAGCCCGATGCGGGGCTTGAACTCACAAACTGTGAGATCATAACCTGAGCCGAAGTCAGACGCTCAACCGACTGAGCCACCCAGGTGCCCCAACAAGGTTTTCAGAAAGCACTAACCTCAAGGGGAAAAATATTACTAATCTGAACTGCATAAAGTCAAGTCTAACTAGTTGCAGGGTAAACTGGCTAAATTACTCCAGAAAACTTTTGGCAGTACATATATACTGAAGTTGAATAAAACCCTGCAATTTTCCTCTTAGGTAGATATTACAAGAAACATGTATACACAATCACCAGAAGACTTTTACAAGAAATATCACAACAGTGATATATGTAAGAGGCAAAGACTGGAAACCCAAATGTCCATCAACCGAATGGATTTCAGTGATCTGATAAAAGGATTCACAGGAGTCAGAGGTGGCCATATGCAGCTACAATTTATTACAGCAAAAGGCTACAGCTCAGAACTGCAAACTCACTGTTCTTGCCTAAAGTTTGGTAATTTAATGAATCAATGCTTCTCAGTTTGTTGCACGTGTTTGAATTCCAGAGCACGGATATGTCTGTCTGACTGTTCTGTCCAATTTTATTAGGAGAGAATTTGTTGACCTCCTTATACCATCATGTCAAAAGTCTGAGAGTAATTTTTGGAAGAAAAAAAAGATAAAGCCTGAACACTGTTTCAGAGACCTGTGTGACATTGTTAAAGTAAAAATGTGTGACAAAAGTCCCAAAAGGACTGAGGAGGCAACAAAAACATTTGAAGAAATAATGGCCAAAAACTTCCCAAATTTGATTAAAAATATTAATTTACAGACCCTAGAAGCTGAACAAGCCCCCAGTAAAAATAACACAAAGAGATCCACACTTAGACACCTTAATGCACAAACTGTTAAAAGACAAAGAGTAAAATCTATAAGCAGAAAAAAAAAAAAAAAGGATACTGAATTCACCACAAACAGTAGGGACTGATAAATTACTCTGTAAAGGGACATACAGTACATAGGAAGCATTTCAGGATACATGGTCTGTGTTGCAACTCAATTCTGCCATTGCAGCACCAAAGCAGCCACATCAGTAGGCACTGTCGGGGTCCAATACATTTTTATTTATGGATCCTTTTACCTGAATTCCATGTCAACATCATACGTTCTTTCAAATGTTTCCAAATGTTTACATTTTAGATTTAAAAATGTAAAAATCAGGGTGCCTGGGTGGTTCTATCGATTAAGCCTCATCCGACTGGTGATTTCAGCTCCGGTCATGTCTCACAGTTGTGAGATCAGGCCCTATGTCGGGCTCTGCACTGAACCTGCTTAAGATTCTTCCTCTCCATCTGCCCTTCCCTGCTCATGCTCGCTCTCTCTCAAAAAAAAAAAAAAAAAAAAGGTAAAACCATTCTTAGCACACAGACCACATAAAAACAGGGATTAGGCAAGATTAGGCCTGGGGGCCACACTTTACAGACCCTAACAGAAGGGAAACAACAATACTGATGAAGAGCTGACCTCCCGTCAGATAAAATGGATGCCAGAAGGCAATATAATGATATAAGTGCTGAAAAACTGATGAAAAAAGTAAGAATGTTTTATATATCAGATTTTAAGAAATGAGACCTACCAACTGTTATACTTCCATGTCAACTCTTCTTAAAATTGTACGAAAGTTGGAAATCAGCATTGCTTTTTTTTTTTTTAAGCATTCAAAAGTTTACTGATACAGACTACAACATGCACACAGAGCACACAATAGTAGAAGAGAAATAAACGCCAAGCAAAAGTCAGTACATCTGCTTAGTTAAGGCTCATTATATCACAACAGTCAGTGGTGTAAGAAGAGGAAGGAGAGATTTAACACACTGTGATCATCTAGATAGTGAATGCCACTTGCCTCCTTTTAATAATTACAGGCACACAGGAGAGAAAATTCTTGGTACTTGGTCAAAAAACCAGTAGAAAACTATCAAAACCATAAGATGGACCTGAACATCCAGATTCCAGAATGCAAGACAGTCTCCATGTGACGACAGCTAGAACTTACTGCCTTTCGTGCAGAGAGCAAAGCACCCGTGTATTATGCTCCAAAAGCCCAAAGCAGTCCTATCCCATTTTATCCACCTCACTTCCCAAAAGGAAATGATTAAGTGAAGGAAACAAAGGGCTGGACTGAAGAGGAAATAAGGAGGACACAAGACGGAATATATGGTTTGCTGAATTAATGAGCACATATTTTGAGAGTAAGGACAGGAAACCAAATGTGGCAGAAAAGTGTTTAAAGGGCACTCTCTGATGCTCAGATCACCGTATGGAGAGGACGGTGTGGGGGATACTATATTCTTCAATCTCCAGCTTGCAAAGAAAATCTGCAAATTCCAAGAATACAATTTTCCACTCACAGGAACCAGTATTAAGTATATATTTATTGAAGTAAGTGTTCTAAGTATGTCTGAAGATGTTTATGTTAGTTTAATCAGATAACTTTATTTCCAATAAAATGAGATCAGGCCCCCTAAGAGGATGCACACTTTGAATAGAGGGTAGAGTGTAAGGCAGGGATAGAAAGAGTCATCTTTACATACCAACTACTACAACTAAAAGGTTAGGCCAATGTGTGAGGTTAACTTCACAAATATGCTTCAGTGTATTAGGGGCTGAGAACTTTCTGATGGGATTTAGTAAACTAAGGTTGTACTCTAGGCCATGGCTACAAGTGACAGGCAACAAATCTCACACAGAAAATGACTAAGAGTAAACTGTTCTCCGCTACGGCAAACAGGGCTCCTCTAAGGGTGCTTAGATGCAAACAGTCAAACTGGACAAAATATTAATATAACGTAGATACTGTTCGGTATCTCCAAATCCTTCCCTCAGATGACTCCTCGCCCAATGGAAACAGGACAGAGTGCAGAGTGCCCACCAGTTACAGAAAGGAGGAGCAAACCCACACACGAACAGTCACCCTACCAGTTACACCATGGTGGGTGACAGATGCAAGATGCCAAGAACCAGTTATCTGACAACAGTGAGCCCAGCACAAAGAAGAGGATAAGCAAACTGCTGTATTGCAACGAACCCTAATTTTGTCCCTTCCTCATCAGACAACCTAACATTGTCAGTTCTCTGTCCAGCCAGAAAAGGCAGAAAGTGGAGGCAAATGGCAGAGAAAAAAATGCTTTTCCACCAAAAGGAGGAGGGAACCAGCCCCGCCACATCAGAACAAAAACCGAGGTAGCAAGCTACGGTCTAAAGGCCATTTAGCCTTACTTATCAACTCCAAGAGCTCAGAAAAAGAGAATGAACCCATCTACTAACTCTGCAGCACTTCTGTGAAGTGTGTCAGAGTGATGCTAGCAACTCTCTACCCTACACACACAAATGTTTATTTTAACCAAGTCCGTGCAAGCACCAAAGCTGCTCAAAAACTGCAAAGAGGCAGCAAAGCAGCATTCTAGCTGGCTTCTAATACTGCATTCCGAGCTCTAACAAGTACAAAGAACCACCAGGAAAATTATCTGCACTGGGCAATAAGAAGAAAAGCACATCATCTGTGGGACATATTAAAATTAACTAACTAGAGGTAGCACCTGGCTGGCTCAGTTGGCTAAGCGTCCGACTTCAGCTCAGGTCATGATCTCACGGTTCATGAGTTCAAGTCCCACATCAGGCTGTCTGCTGTCAGCATGTCAGCACAGAGCCCACTTCGGATCCTCTGTCTCCCTCTCTCTCTGCTCCCTCCCCTGGTTGTGATCCCTCTCTCTCTCTCTCTCTCAAAAATAAACAAACATAAAAAATAATAATAAATAAAATTAATAACCAATCAATTAAAATTCAAAGGGATCTGACAACCTGTCCTAGGGCCAAAAAGGTCCTCAAGGATTTTTAACCGTCTGGACGGTGGTTTTAGAATCTCTAACAAGGCCTCAAAAACATTAAAACATTCTTCCCTTCCCTCTGAAGCTTACTAGAGGATGATTATGGGATTAACTCTATATTAAAACACTGGTTGAACCACTACGACAGATTTCTGGCTGCATCAGAAAAATACTTTTTAAAACTCTTAACAAAGAAACTGAGGGGGAGGGACAGTCAGAGAGCAAGGACCAAAAATAACACAGTTCCTTAAAAAGAGTGGTCTGGTGTGTCTCCATTCATTTTTAAAAACAGGTCTCAAAGAAACAATCCCTGGAGGACATACATGTGTGCCTACAATGCATATATTTATTATTCAAAGAAAATATCTACTGAGCACCAACTGTGTCAAAGGCATCCCAGTGATGAACACAGCAGGCTCATGAAACTAAAATGTGGACCACTTACCCCACTAACTAATAACCAATTACCTTCTGCAGTAAAGCATTAGGAAGGAAAAGGCAGCACAACAAGGCAGAATAAACCAAGGTTTAAAAATATAGGTCATCTTTTAAGCTGACTGTTCCACCCAAGCTGTAATTTTAATTAATCATATTTTATTTAAATGCACCAAAAGAATTAAAAACTTAAAATCCGTACAGCAAAGTCTTAATAATGCTAACAGCCACCCTCTAAAGTTAGCTTTTTGCCAAACCTATTTTGGGAACAAAGTTTATCTGTATCCAAAGGGATTCTTTGGTTAAGGCAAAATGGTAACTCAGAAGAGTTAATCACCAATGATTTTTAAAGAGCAACTTACGAAAAATGAAATTTAAGGCTAATAAATACCTCTTTTCCATTTTAAAATATCTTTATTAAAATTGCAGTGATTAAGCACCTAAAATCTACATGCCCGTGTTTTCTTTAGCATCTCCCTTCCCTCTATCCACACTATATATCAAATATCCAGGTTCTTGCTAAGAAATTCAATGCAGCCTCTGCAAAGAAACGGCAATAGGTAAGCTACCTACCAAAAATAAAAATTTGCACATTCTTACAATCATCACTTATGTTACCAATCTATTTACTAAGTTCTTGGTCAAAAGCCATTACATCCAAAGTTACAAACTTTGACAAAGTTTTGTGATAACTTCCTCTAATGCGTCTTAATGCTCTTCCTAAATGCATATAGTCCACTCATTGCATTTCCAAGATTCTGGTTCAGTGGGAGTGCCTGTTACTTAAAAATATTTGATGAGTAGCCCAGGTATTTTGTTGCAGGCAGTTCACAGTCTACACGGTGGAAACTCAGTGGAATAAGCAGTCAAATAATTGTCAAGAGCTACTCTCAAACACGTAGCTAGACATACAGCCCTGAGGATATTTGCTTAAGAACCTCTCTTTTGCTTTCATAAAAAACAACTTGTTCAGCAATACTTACAGTTAACATTGGAGTTGTCAACAAGCCCCATGCAAAAAATTCTAAGAAAATGACAATAGCAGCATGGTATACACTTGGTCGGCCAAAGCCCTGTAGCTAAAAAAAAAAAAAAAAAAAAAAGAAAGTTACTATGAAAAATAGTAAACAGATACAAAAAATTCATCACCCTAATATATGTAACACAAAAACAGTGCCATACAAAACAAACTTAGGACCAACCTATATTGTATAAGATAAAACTTCATTCTGTGTTATGCCTGATTCCTTCATTTTGCCTCATCACAGAAGGTGCCAAGGTTAAAAACTTTTTACTTGTCTCATCAATGCAAATAACTGAGCTCTGGATGAGAACCAACTAGGGCTTTAAGAGACTTTGGGGTGCCTGGGTGGCTCAGTCGGTTGAGCCTCCGACTTCGCCTCAGGTCAAGATCTCAAGGTTTGTGGGTTCGAGCCCTGCGTCACGATCTGTGCTGACAGCTCAGAGCCTGGAGCCTGTCTTCAGATTCTGTATCTCCCTCTCTCTCTGACCCTCCCCTGCTCACGCTGTCTCTCTCTCTCAAAAATAAATTTAAAACATTAATAAAAAAGAGAGAGAGAGAGAGACTGAGGTTCCAGGACCTGACTATGCTGTCTCATACTAATTATGAGTTCCTCTGCAACTCGGCTGTTCTAACATTTCCCTAGCTATGTAACGACATGTGGGCATGTGGGCCACCTGCTCAAAAGTTTCTAGGGCCACACAGATGATTTAAATGATGGCGGGTGGAGGAAAAACAAGAAGGAAAGCACAGTCCATACCATAATGTCAAAATCCAGCTTTCAGTGTCTGTTACATTTTAAGACTGTGCCTGTTTTCCTAGTTTTCTGCAGATAAAATCTAAAATTCTCAATTTAATGTTCTCTGGCTTTGTGACATCCTTATTACAAGATTAGGTGACTTGCTACTGCTTGGTAGTAACTGGAAGTGATGTCTGCAATTCCTATGCAAGCTATTCCTATGCTTATAACTTTAAGCTTTAAAAGGTAAAAGCACATCCACATGGTTTAACTGGAATCTAATCGTAAGGAAATGATCAGACAAATCCAGATTGTGGGACATTATATAAGACAACTGGCTTGGTCTCCTTAAAAATGTCCATGTCGAATGGGGCACCCAGGTGGTTCAGTCAGTTTAGCATCCAATTCTTGATTTCACCTCAAGTTGTGATCTCTGGGCTCATTAGATTGAGCCCCACTTCGGGCGCTGTACTGATAGCAGAGTCTGCATGGGATTCTCTCTCTCACCCTTCTTCTCTCTGCGCCGCCCCCCACCCCCCGCGCCCCGCCGCAAGTGCAAACACACGTGCTCTCTCTCAAAATAAATCAGCTGAAAAAAAAGTCCATGTACAAAATACAAAATATCAAGGCAGGGAGACTCAAACACTTTGGAGGAGCTAAGAGTTGCAACAGACAAATGTGGGATCCTGGACTGGATCCTGGATGAAAAGAAAACAAAAGAATAAAATGTGATTATGGACTCTATACTAGATAATAATATGGGTGGTTCTTGATGTCCACAACTTATTATCAAATGGCTTGGCCAAACGACAAAAAAATATTTCGTACATGTAAGAGTTACCGTAAGAAGGTGACCAAGCGGCCATTTTGCTGTGGGTTGGAGAAAAAAACACCGTGCACCAATGACCCCCACCCAACACCTGCGGACCTGGAATGTCCCACACCAGTTTGAAAACAGCCAATCGTAAAGCTCCAGCTCCCATCACCCTGACAGAGGAGGCAACCTATTCCATCCCGCCATGTCCCCGAAATGCCCTTATTTGATAATCTGCCCCCCAAGATCAAACCCGGAACCCCCTCACCCATAAAAACCCCCTCCCCTTGTCTACCAGGCGCGACCTCCATGACTCCCCACTCCCGGGGTCAAGGAACCTCGCGGGGAATCACAGATCCCAATAAAGGCTTTCTTGGCTCCATAACTTGGTCTCTTTCTTTCCTCTGTCTCTGCCTCCATCTATTAAATCTTACAGTACATACATACTTGCTAAAGCTAATATTACAAACTGTTAGCTGCTCAATTTAGATGAAGGGAATGGAATTTCAATTTTTTTGTAGTTTTGGAAATTTTCAGAGCCTAGAACAACTGTTATTAAAAATTCAAACTTAGGGGAGCCTCAGTGGCTCATTCTGACTCTTGATTTAGGCTCAGGTCATGATCTCATAGTTTATGGGATTAAGCCTGACATCAGGCTGTGTGTTGTCGGTGCAGAACCTTCTACGGATCCTCTGTCCCCCTCTCTCTGCCGGGCCCCCACTCTCGTTCTCTCTCTCAAAAATAAACATTAAAAAAATTCAAACTTGTAAATTTCTCCATTTTTTTTCAATGCCCAATAATAAGTACTTTTAAATGCCATTAAATAAGACATTTGCAAAAACAGAAAACATTTTACAAAGTTTAAAAGAAAAATTGTTTCCTCCTCCCCCCAAACCAAAAGACCTTGAACATAACCATCAAAAAGCACTATTTTGCAACAGTCTTTTATGAATAGAAGAATGAATGAAAATGGCAGCAACTGTTCAGCCTCTGCCTGTGGCTATGCCTTCTCAGACCTTCTGTGTAAGTCATTCCTGCTGCTGGAGACAAACTTTGCCATTACCTTGGCTCTACCCACACTGTCCTCCATCCAACCCTCTACCACCTCTTGCCCAGGTTACAGAGGAGTTTTCTACCCCTGCTCCCTCGCCCACTGCACAGCAGTCAGGGACCCATTCAAATGTAAATCAGGGCTTGGGAACTCTGGCTCCAGAGCACTCAGCCCTACATCCCACTGGTCCAACAAGATTCCCCCACCCCCACCCCATTCCCTTGTTATCCTCTTACTTTCTAGAGATTTCCAACAAACTGCAGGATTCATTTTTGTCTACCTCCCATGGAATGGTAACTTAAATGCTATGAAAGATGTATCCCCAATAGCCCTTCTCTCACCCCACTACAGAAGTAAGCACTCCACAACATACATGAGATGGAAGAAGAATCTCTTCTCTCATCTTTAAACAGCAAAACCCAAAGTGCCTGAGTGGCTCAATCTGTTAAGCCTTAGACTTCAGCTCAGGTCATGATCTTATGGTTTGTGAATCTGGGCCCCACATCAGGCTCTGTGGAGACAGCTTGGAGCCTGGAGCCTGCTTTGGATTCTGTGTCTCCCTCTCCCTCTCTCTTTCTCTCTCTGTTCCACCCCAACTCATGCTCTGTCTCTCCTCTCTCTCTCTCTCAAAAATAAATATTAAAAAAATTTTTTTAAAAACCCAGCAAACCCAAAATGTAAAAAATGTTTTGCAAGAGATGACCCAGTTTCTTTAACGAGGAAATGGTTGGTATTGTAAGGACACAGGTCTGAATCAAACTGACTCTGACTTTGAAGGCCTGAGCGTCAGCTTCTCAGAATCATTAGCTTAGAACCCGGAGCCTGCTTCTTACTCTCTTTCTCCCTCTCTTTCTGCCCCTCCCGTGCTTATGGACTCTCTCTCTCTCTCTCTCTCAAAAATAAATAAAACATTAAAAAAATTTAAGAACATAAATAAAAAAATTTTTAAAAAATAATTAAGACAAAAATAAATGGGAATTCAATGTTGTCTAGATGTCAAAACTGCCTTAAACGATCTATGGATTAAGTGTCATTTCTACAAAAACTCCAATGACACTTTTTGCAAAAACAGAAAAATCCATTTTAAAATTCATATGGAGGAAGGTGGGTAGGGGGTGGGCTAGGTAAGTGATGGAGGGCACTTGTCCAACAAGTTATGATGAGCACTGGGTACTGTATATAAGTGATGAATCACTGGATTTTTACTCCTAAAGCCAATTTTGCACTACTTTTTTTTAAACTAGAACATGAATAAAAATTTGAAAAGAAAAAAAATTCATATACAATCTCAAGTGACCCTGAAGAATCAAAACAGTTTTTAAAAGACAAAACTGGGGCACCTGGGTGGCTCAGATGGTTAAGCGTCTGACTTTATTTTGGATCAGGTCATGATCTCTCAGTTCGTGGAATCGAGCCCCATGTCAGACTCTGTACTGGCAGCACAGAGCCTGCTTGGGATTCTTCCCCCCGGAATCTTGCTATTCCCCTGCTCACTCGCTTGCTCTCTCTCTTTTCTCAAATAAATAAACATTTAAAAAACTTTCAGTACTCACATTTCCCGCTTTCAAAGCACATTACAAAGCTAATCAAAACAGTGTGGCGCTGGGGCGTCCAGGTGGCTCAGTTAGTTGAACACCCTTTTTTAGTGTTTAGTGTGTTTTTAGTTGACTTTTTTTTTTTTTTTGGTTAATGTTTATCTATTCTTGAGAGTGAGAGAGAGAGTGTGCATAAGCACGGGAGGGGCAGAGAGAGAGGGAGAAAGAGAGTAAGAAGCAGGCTCCAGGTTCTACGCTGTCAACAGAGAGCCCAACATAGGGCTTGAACTCATGAACATGAGATCATACCTGAGCTGAACTCAGATGCTTAACCAACTGAGCCACTCAGGTGCCTCAAGCACCTGACCCTTGATTTCAGCTCAGGTCATGATCCCAGGGTCCTGGGATCAAGCCCTACATCAGGCTCCATGCTTAAAATTCTCTCTTTTCTCTTTTCCCCTCCCCCCAATCACGCTCTCTCACTAACATATGAATAAATAAATAAATGTTAAACAAACAGTGTGGTACTGGCATAAACACAAAGACCAATGGAATATAATAATAGAGAGTCCAGAAGCAAACACTCGTATCACGACCAAATGATTTGCAACAAGAGTGCTAAGATCATTCAATGGAGAAAGAATGCTCACACTTCAGTGCATGGTGCTGGGAACACTATATTCATGTGCAAAATAATGCAGCTGGACCTTTTACCTCATATTATGTACAAAAAATTAATTCCAAATGAATCAAAGCCTTAAACATAAAATCTACCACCTATAAAACTCTTAGAAGATAACACAGGAGGAAACCTTCATGACAATGGACTTGACAATTATTTCCTGAACATGACACCAAAAAAACAGGCAACAAAAGAAAAAATATATAATCTGACTTGATCAAAAAGAAAAACTTTTGTGCACAAAGGGCATTATCAACAGCGTGAAAAGGCAACCCACAGAATGGAAGAAAATATCTACAAATCACCTATCTGGTAAGGAATTATTATACACACACGCGCACGCGTGCACACACACACACACACACACACACACATAAACTCCTAAAGTTCAAATACCCCCAAAAAATGATTAAAAAATGGGCAAAGGACAAAAAAATAAATGAAGAGATGCTCCATATTACTTATCATTAGGAAAAAACAAAGCTATACGATACTGAAATATTACCTTGTGCTCATTAGGATGGCTATGATTAAAAAGGAAAAAAATTAAACACCCGAAAATAACAAGTATTGGCAAGGATGTAATCTTGTGCACTGTTGGTGGTAATGTAAAATGGCACAGTCAATGTGAAAAACACTATGGCTGTAATTTTTTTCAATAAAAAAATTAAAATAGAATGACCAAATATCCAGTAATTCTACTTCTGGGCACATATCCAAAAGAAATGAAAGCAGGGTCTCAAGGAGACATCTGTACACACATGTTGATACTATCATTATTCACAACAGCCAAAAAGTGAAAGCCACCCAAGTGTCTACTTACAAACGTATAATCAAAATATGGTATGTGCATACAGTGGACTATTATTCAGCCCTGAAAAGGAAGGGAATTCTGACAACTGCCACAGCACAGCTAAACGCTGGCAACATTCTGCTAAGTGAAATAAGTCAGTCATACAAGGACAGAGACTGTATGACTCCATTATATGAGATTCGGAGAGAGAGAAAGTACAATGGTGGATGCCAGGGGCTGGGGGGAGAGGGAAATGATGAGTTATTGTTTATTGGGTACAGAGTTTCAATGATGAAAACAGTTCTGGAGATGGGCAATGGTACTGGTTGTCCAACAATGTTAATGTACTTAAATGCCACTGAATTATACTTAGAAAAGGTTAAAATGGTGAATTTTATGTTGTGTATTTTATAATTAAAAACAAAAAAGGAACTCAAAATAGAGCACAGACCTAAAAGTAAAGTCCCTTAGTTTCATGATGAGTTTGTATATAAAGCACTAACCTCACCATCCATGCAAGAAAAAGTTGGGATGCTGAACTCCATTAAAACTAAAAACTTGTGCTCTGTGAAAGACACTGCTGAAAGAATGAAAAGACAAGCCACAGAATGGAAGAAAATATTTGCAAAACTCGTATCTGATCAGGGACTTGAATCAAACACTCTTACAATTCACTTATAAAATGACAAGTAATACAATTTAAAAATGGGCAAAGGACCTGTATAAACATTTCTCTGAAGAAGATACAGGAGTGCTCAATAAACACATGAAAAGATGTTCAACATCCTTACCCACTAGGGAAATGCATACCAAAACCATAGTGACATACCACTTCAGACCCACTAGAATGGATTTAAGAAAAAAATATTAACAAGTCCTGGTGAGGCTTTAAATAGGAGCCCTCATACACAACTGTCAGGAATATAAAATGGTGCCCTACTATGGAAAATAGTTTTGCAGTTCCTCAAATTCTTAAACAGAGTTACCATATAATCCAGCAATTGTACTCCAATACCCAAGACTACTGAAAATTTTTATACAGAAACGTGTAAACAAATGTCCATAGCAACATAGTAACCAAATGTAGGAACAACCCAGATGTCTGCCAACTGATAGATGGATAGACAGAAAGTGGTATATTCATACAACGCAGTATTATTCAGCTATAAAAAGGAATAAAGTATAAAGTTATGCTACAACATGCATGAACTTGGAAACCTTTATGCTAAGCAAGAGAAGTCAGGCACAAAAGGCAGCAACATATTGTATTATTTCATTTAAGTGAAATACCCAGTTGACAATTCCACTGGAACAGATAGTTGATCAGTGGTCACCAGGGCCTGAAGGTAGAGGAAGATAAGAATGACTGCTAATGGGTACAGGGTTTCATTCTGGGGAGATGAAAATATTCTGACAGTGGTGATGGCTGCACAACCTTGTGAATATTCTAAAAATAACGAGATCGTACACTTGAATACAGTGAATTTTGTGTGAATATACCTCAATAAAACTGCAATGGTGGAGAGACAGAGAGATGCAGAAAGAGGCGGCCTCTGTCTCTTGGCTGCCTCTGGACTTTGCTGATGAACGTGCAGCCTGGAACCCTGACAAACACCTTGAGACCATGAGAGTCAGACAAGTCAACACACTGAAATCACCAAGTATGTGGGTCCTTGATTATACTGCTTAAGTGCTAAATGAACCAATCCTGAAACTGTCTTTCCATCAGATTTCTTGCTAAACTAGTTAATAAATCTCCTAATTATAAAATGGGGGGCAGGGGCAGATCTGAACAGACTCCTAACCAAAAACGATGCAGAAATGGCAAGTAAGTACATGAAAAGATACTCAACATAAGTCATCTAAAAATGCAAATTAAAACAATGCAATTGTTGGATGACAGACTTTAAATGCATATTGCTAAGTGAAAAGAAGCAAGTCTGGAAGGCTATATAATGTATGATGCCATTTAGGTAGAACTGGAGCGGGAAACAGATCAGTGGTAGCTCGGGATGGAGGGGTAAGGTTAAACAGGTGAAGCACAGGGGACTTTTTCAGGCAGTGAGACTTATGTTTAACACTGTAATGGTAGAAAATAGAACTATGTATTTGTCAAAACCCACAGACTTTTGGAACAAAGTGAACCTTAATACATGTTACTTTAAAAAAACTGTTTAGGTCAGAGAATCTCAGCATGGACTTAAAGGTAACTATATTAGGAATGCATGAATCAACTCACTGAAGAGGGCAGGGGGAATAGTTAGTGATCTAAGTAACATTAGGGATGAGCAGAGACTGTAAGACCAAAGGCAAAAGGCACCCACCTCATTGGAGCACTGTACTAATTGATAAATGTGTTCCCCACAAGGGTACAGATAACCATTCTGAAATCAGTGTACTGGAATTGAACAATTAAGTAAATGGATGGCAAATGCTAGGAGTTACTGTTTTCGCTGCTGGACCGGAAGGTTAAAAACAAAGGGAAAGCTAGAATGAGCCATGTGATAACAGACTGAAGCTGGAGATATCACAATGAACTCATTTTAATTTTACATAGATACAGATGGCCATATGCAGAACTGTTTACAGATACATGTATACACACAGGCTAATTTACACACATATATTTTCCTTGCTCTGTCACCTGAGAGAACCTAAAAGTAATGACATCCCAGCGGCCCAACAGCAGTTATGTATCTGGTGCCCAGATCTTGGTTTCAAATACAATTTTCCAACAAAAGGAGCCTTAGCTCCTTGGAGAAATGGCTGATTGTAGCACCAAGGCAGGATATAGACAAGGAGGAATCCAACAAATCTTGTAGTACCAGAACATATTTCTAAAAACACCCCAACAAAAGGCCCAAAACATAGGGATATGTCATAGAGTTCCCAATGGCCAAAGCTGGGGCAATATGAGGCAACAAAATAAAACAGTATTGGATTATAGCTAATATAATTATAAAATATACATTTATTTTACATATAAATATGTAACTAATATATCTATAATATATATATTATAAAATAAATATCTACAAGCCTATACTAATAAGATGATATAGTAAACAAATGGGGGAGAACAGACAAATCTCTTGTGCAGAGGAATTCCAAATGCAATAAATTCCTTGAAGTTTTGCCTTCAAGGCAGTGAGGCAAAACTTCCCATTTCTTAAATATTGGCCACTTGTACTTTCTTCTGAAGAGCACAGTATAGAGAGGGGGAGAAGAGAGAAATGTGATAAACACTGCCTCAGACAAAATGTTCACATCAACAGTGACATGTATCCTTGACATGTCACGAAAATGGCACTTCACTTCTGTAGGCTTCCTCCCCTAAACCCATAATCCCACCCTAATCATGAGGAAAACATCAAATGAATCCCACATGAGGGACATTCTACAAAATATCTAACCAGGACTCATGAAAACTGTGAAAGTCATCAAAAACAAGTAAAGTATGAGAAACTATCACAACTTAGAACTTACAGAGATATGAAAACTAAATGTAATGAAATATTGGAACAGAAAAAGGACATTCAGTAAAAACCAGGAAAATGTGAATAAAGTATGGACATCAGACAATGGTAAGGTATGGACACTGGTTCATTAATTTTAACAAATATACCATACTAATATAAGATACTAATATAAGAGAAGAAAATGGGTGTGTGAGGTATATGAAACCTCTCTATACAATCTTTTCAATTTTTCTCTAAGTCTAAACCACACCAAAATTAAATTTTAAAAAATAAACGGGCAAGAATACCAAAAACATCCTGAAGGAGGAAAAAGTAGGGGAAATATTTGAGCAGGGGTTGACAAACTACAGCCCACAGCCTAAATCCATCACCAGTTTTTGTAAACTGTTTTCCTGAAACTTAGCAATGTTCATTCATTTACGTACGTCCAAGGCTGCTTTGTGTTACACTGACAGGGCTGAGTAGCTGCAATAGACTGTATGGCAGCAAAGCCTAAAATACTGACCATCAGATTCTTAACAGAAAGGTGTGCTGACTCCAAAGTGAAGAACTGGAACACAAAGGGGAGTTCGTAAGTATCAGTACCTCCATATAATATCTGAGAAGCTGCTGACACCTTTGACCACCCTGGGCAGAGGCAGGTGCTTCCCTACCAAATTCTTGTACCTCTTTTCCACATACGACGTGTCTCCCTCCTGTACTACACAACACCTCTTAAAGGCAAGGATCTCAATAGTATTTCTTTAAATGCACCCTGAACTCAGCAGATAATGAGCTTTTATGACAGAAAAATTTGACTTCCTATACCACCAAGACATATTTGCTAACAAATTCCCAACCATGTTCATGTTTCAGCAACCGTGTGCATAAACAGACTAGTCACCTCCTGAGACTGCAGCCTTGAGAATTCTTCAGGTCCAGAAGCTGAGTCTTGACTAGTCAACTTGACCAGGATCATTAAATAACTAAAGATAGGAATGAACCACATGGACCAATTATGGCCAATGAGATAGGAGTGGGAAATTTGTGAGGGTTTATGGAGTTTCCTTCATTCTCCTAGGGACATATATCAAAACATTACTGTTTCCAGCTTGAGAACATTGTTGTGTAAGCATGTGATACGTGGCATCAGTAGCCATCCTGAGACCACACGTGGTGAGTCAGTCTTATGACCCAAAACTATCACCTGGGAAAAGCAGAGCATATGAATGTAATGAGCCCACCAGGTCTTTGGTGATATTAAACTGATAAAATAACCACACAATCCCTGTACTTCCTATCATGTGCAATAGTAAACCCCCTTACTATCAAGTTATCATTACACCATGCACAATGTTAACCTATTAAAAATGAAATGCCTGAGTTTGACTTCTATGGATAAGCTAAGGAACTAAGGACTATAACTGTAAACTGATGGCTCTACTGTACTTCTAAGCAGAAAAGCCATTTTAAAATACATTTTCATTGAAAACTAGTACTCCATAGTTGGAATGTACTGACATAAGATTCAGTCATCTCTGCAGTAATGCTGAAGATATATTTGAGAAGTATAATTCACTATAACATCTCAGTATTTTAATAACTTAGACATTTACTACTTCTTGCCTATATCCTTTGTATTTATCTGGTTAGCAAAATGCTCCACCAAAAATGAATTCTATATCAAAAATCTTTTTAAATATAAACACAAAGATGAAGTGCATAAATAGTTTTAAAACAAATAAATGACTATACCTAAAAGGCTTTGCTTTTCTTCCTCCTAATACTGGAGTGTCAGAAGGAACAAACAATTTTACTGCTTCTTTAGATGAAATAACTTTTCCACAAAAATTATGAAAATGTTCTCAGCACTACATTAAGTAGCTGAATAAATGCAATTACCATGGTGTTGGATAGACTAAGCATTGATTAAATATTTCTAAGATAACTGCTTTTAGCTCTTCAAACTCTACATTTACCAACCACCACCAAATTAAAACAAACTAATATGCCAAGGACTGCTTTTGTAAATATTTGAATCTCTACCAACCTTCTCTAAGAATGAAAATATTCATACATATTTTCATACAGCTAGGTGTTGGGAACAATGGTATCAACAGATGATACCATCTCTGCACCTGTTTTATGAAAGATAAAATTTTAAATGGAAATGAACACTCTAAAGAACAAGGACACAGCTCAGAGACAATCTACTGCAAGAGATCTAAGCTATACCTAAGCAAAAATTTATTCTACCACAGCAGCAGATGCAGCAACAGACACCATGCCAAGACCTGCTTCAAGAACATTAGAGATCCTACCATTTGATCTTCACTGTATTGAGATAAAAACTACTATCATCCCCATTTTATAGATGACAAAACTCAGATGCAGAGAATTCAAGGAACCTGCCCAAGTCAGAGTTACTAAGTGCCTAAGCTGGTATTCCATCCAGAGAATCACGTATCTCCAGAGTATATGCTATTAACCACTGTATTGCTTACACTACCTTTCTCAGAGAGCCCAAAGTTCTCCATAGGTAGAATCAGCACATACATGACAGGTAGCCTGGACTGTGGCAACCTGAGTAAGAGGTGACAGGAGCCAAATGTAGACAATTCCTCAGGCAAAGCGCAGCCTTTTACTTACCCACCCACCTCTTTTCCCACACGAAGCAGTAGGGCTGGGCTAGTATGTGCTTGGGCAAAAAAAAAGTCTCCATCAACCCCCTCACTTGCTTTCTCAACATGACCTGAAAAGAAGAGACTTAATAAGAGCACCTGGCTTTTATCAATCAGGTCATCTCTCTTCAATTGGAAAAAGATAAGTTGAAGACTAATCCCACTGGTCCCAAACATGATCTCCAGCTCAAAGATCACAGTACACAGTGCACATCAGTAACTCTCAACATGGAAGCAGAAAAGAGAAAGGCTGTCATTTACACAAACTGCCTGGAATTGAGTTTCCATAAATAACCTGATACCTCTATGTCCTGCTGATTTTTGGCAAGAGTGCCAAATCCACTCAAAATAAAAAGGACCGTTTCTTCAACAAATGATGCTGAGACAACTGAATTTCCACATATAAAGAATGAATCTGGAACCCTATCTCACACCATATAGAGACGTTAACTCCAACCAGATAAATGATCTAAGTTAAAACTACAAAACTCCTGGAAGAAAACACAGAGGTAAATATTGGATTTAATCATGTTTCTTAGACATGACTCCAAAGCAGCGATAGTAACAACCAACAAAAGAAAAAAAGAGATTTTGGGCTTTGTCAAAATCACAAACTTTTAAAATAAACCAAAACTCTAAGTGTATGACATAAAACTCTTACAAAACAACATAGGGAGAAAGCTTCGTAACACTGGATTTGACAATGAAATCTTGAAGATGACACCAAAAAACAAAGGCAACAAAAGTAAAAACAGGTAACTTGAATGTTACCAAAATTTAAAACTTCTGAACATCAAAGGATAAAATCAACAGGGTGAAAAGGCTACCTATGGAGAAAATATTTGTAATGCATGTATCCGATAAGAAGGTAATACTCAGAATATATCAAGAACCTCTATAACTCAAAATAACAACAATCCAATTTAAAACTGAGCAAAGGACTTCTGTTGGGAATTTAAAATGGTGCAACCATGATGGGAAATACATGCCTAAAACTTAAAAAGGGAATTACCCAATGATCTAATAATTCCACTTCTGGAGAGACAGCCAGAAGACTTGAAAGCAGGGTCTCAAAGACATATTGTACAATCGTGTTCACAGAAGCATTAATTCACAAGAGCTAAAAAAACAGAAGCAGTGAAATACTCAACAGATAAACGGAGAAACAAAATGTAGCATATATATAAGACAGAGTATTATTCAATCTTGAAGAAATTCCAAGACATGCCACACATGCCTTCAGTAATCTTGAAGACATGTTTCGACATGTGTCAACAACAACACTGAGATCATTAGGCTGAACACAAACATACAGTGTATGATTCCACTTATATGAGGTATCTAGAGTAGTCAAACTTACAGAAACTGAAAGCAGAAAGATGGTTATTAGGGAAAGAGGATCTGGATAAATGCTATTTAATAGATAGAGAGGTTTAGTTTTATAAACTGAAAAAGTTCTAGAAATTGGTTTCACAATAATGTATGTATTTAACACTACTAACCTGCACAATTAAAAATGGTTGAAATGGCCAATTTTATATGGGTATTAATTATATTGCAATGTTAAGAATTTCTTGAATCCACTGTATTTCTATATATTGGCAACAATTATGAATTTGAATTTTTAAGAGTTTACATTTTTAATATATTTACACTACTGTACAACAGCGTCAAAAAAACTGAAATAGGGTATAATCTGACAAATGATGTGAAAGGCCTATACACTGAAAACTATAAAACACAGGTGGGAAATTTAAAAGAAGATCTAAAATAAATGGAGAGATATCTCTTTCATGAATGAGAAGATTCAATGTTGTTTTCAATTCTTCCTAAACTCAGCTTCAGAATCAACATAATCCCAATGAAAATATAAGCAGGGATTTTTTGCTTATAAAAATAGAAAATCTGATTCCAGAATTCTCAAATGCAAAGGACACAGAATAGCCAAACAATTTTAAAAGAGAACAAGGGTAGAAGTCTAACAGTACTAGTTTCAAGTATTATTATACACCTCTGATAATACAGATTAAGTGGTATTTATCTACAGATGAATAAATGAAACAGAACAGAGAACCCAGAACAGACTGACGTATATGGATAGCTGAATTCTGACTGTAGTGCGACTTTAGTAAATAAGAAATTCTTCAACGAAGATGCAAAAGTTATCCATACATAAAAGAAAACTTCCATCCACACTTTGCACCATATTAAAAAATAATTCAAAATGGTCATAAACCTAATCATAAAATTTAAAAAGCTTCTAAAAACAGAAGGAAATCCTTGTGATACTGAGTTAATATAATAACTTTAGTTAGATATAAACCAAAACCAATCCATAAAAGAACAAATTGATAAATTTCATCAAAATTAAACATTCTGGTGGTGCCTGGGTGGCTCAGTCAGTTAAGCGTCCGACTTCGGCTCAGGTCATGATCCCATGGTTCATGGGTTCGAGTCCCACGTCAGGCTCTGTGCTGACAGCTCAGAGTCTGGAGCCTGCTTCGGATTCTGTGTCTCCCTCTCTCTCTGCCCCTCCCCTACTCATGCTCTGTTTCTGTCTCAATAATAAATAAACATTGAAAAATATATATATACATTCTGCTCTTCTAAAGATTTTTAATGTTTACTTATTTTTGAGAGAGAGAGAGAGAGCGCGCGCGCCCACGCACAAGCAGGGAAAGGGCAGAAAGAGAGAGGGAGACACAGAATCCAAAGCAGGCTCCAGATTCCAAGCTCCAAGCTGTCAGTACAGAGCTGGACGCTGGGCATGAATTCACGAACCTCGAGATCGTGACCTGAGTCAAAGTTGGACGCTTAACTGACGGAGCCATCCAGGTGCCCTAAACACTGTTCTTCTAAAAGCACAGCTTGAAAGAAAATATTTGCAAAGCATATACATGATAAAGGACTTACATACCAAATCTATAAAGAATTCTCAAAAATTAATTATAAGATAATCTAACAACAACAAAAATAGGCAACAGACTCAACAGACACTTCATGGAGAGGATATAAAGATGACAAATAAGTTTATGGAAAGATGTTGAATATCATCAGCCATGGGACATGCAAATTAAAAACACAATAAAAACAATTAAAATCCAGATCTATTACAAGGGTTAAAACTGACTAAGTGTTGAGGATGTAGATGAATTGGAACTTTCACAGTGGTAGTGACAATGTAAAACTGTACAATAACCTTAGAGAATGGTTTGGCAGTTTTCTTTAAAAGTTCAACAATATGCCTCCCATATGATTCAGCCATTCCGCTCTAAGTGTTTGCTTAAAAGTATATCCCATACAAAGACCGGTAGACAAATGCTCATAGCAACTTTATTTGTATTAGCTAAGCCTTACTGATAAAGCAAATGTTCATCAACAGCTGAATGGATAAACAAATTGTGGTACGTTACATCCATACAATGGAATACTACTCAGCAACAAAAGGGACTGCACTAATTTATACAACATGATAAATCTTATTTTATGCTGAGTTAAAAAAAAAAGTGAAACCAAAAAGAGTATATGGCAGGAAATTAAAAGTAATATATAGTGAGAGTAAGTAGATAAATGTTTGCCTGTGGAGTAGGTGGAGAGATGGTATAAAATGGGCACAAGGAAACTTTTAGGAGTGATGGATATATTCACTGTCTTGATTGTGGTAATGATTCCACAAGTGTATACACATGTCTAAATACAAATCTGTGTACTCTAAACATAGAGTTGTTACTATGTCAATTATATTTCAATAAAGCTACTTTTAAAAGATAAGCAAACACAGAACTGTTGTATTAAAAAGTCAAGCAGGGGGGCGCCTGGGTGGCTCAGTTGGTTAAGCCTCTGACTTCGGCTCAGGTCAGATCTCATGTTGGTGGGTTCGAGCCCCGCGTCAGGCTCTGTGCTGACAGCTAGCTCAGAGCCTCGAGCCTGTTTCCGGTTCTGTGTCTCCTCCTCTCTCTGCCCCTCCCCCTCTCATGCTCTGTCTCTCTCTATATCAAAAATAAATAAAACATTAAAAAATAATAAATTAAAAAAAAAAGTCAAGCAGGGGCGGCTGGGTGGTTCAGTCAGTTAAGCGTCAGACTCTTGATTTTGGCTCAGGTCCTGATCTTACAGTCAGGCTCTACGCCGAGATGGAGAACATAGATGTGGAAGTGATACTAGACAGAAAGTACAACCAGGAAAGATGCACAATTTGGGGTACCAGCATACAACATTAATGTACAATATTAAAGGCATTCATTCACCTGCTTTCCAAGCCACCACACATACCAAAAAAAGCACCAGTGTCTGAACTCTGCCACCTGCCCATACTAGTCATCATCTCGTTAAGCACAGCAAGCGTCCAGAAAATTCACTGTCACTATTCACTGCAGTTTATCAATACTGACTTCATGTACCCTCGGACACAAGGAAAAGACTGGGTAGGAATCAACGTGTGCCCAAGTTAGCAGGTTAGCATCAGGGTCCCACAGGAGAAGAACCAGGGAATAAACAGTCTAGGTTTCCTTGAATAAACTTCTTTGAGTAAACATCCTTCTAAAGTTCCAGCTCTAACCACATAAAATTATCAGCTTTTTTTTAAGTTTATTTAGACAGAGAGAGAGAGAGAGAGAGAGCATTTGCGAATGACCAGGGGAAGGAAACAGAGAGAGGGAGATAGAATCCCAAGCAGGCTCTGCACTGTCAGCACGGAGCCCCACATGGGGCTCAAACCCAACCTTGAGAGCATGACCTGAGCCAAAATCAAGAGTCAGACACTCAACCCACTGAGCCACCCAGGTGCCCCAAAATTAACAGATTTAATTTTTAGTAAATGACTGACAGGAATCACATACGTTCCGACCATTCATGCCGAAAATACTGAGAAACAGCAGCAGCTAGCATTTACTGAGAACTTACTAGATACAAGGTTGCAGTAACCCTTGCAATCCTCTGAGGTAAATACTATCATTAATTTGGAGAAGTTACGTAACCTGCACAGGTAACAAAAGGTGGGAACTGGGATTCCAAGCATGCTGATTTAATCACATGCTATAACCTGCTTGGTTATTTTCTTATCCTAAAAGCCAAGAAGAACCAATGAAAAAATTTAAGAACAGCAGTAATTATTACACTAATCAACATGGTGGAGGGAAGACCAAGGGTCCCAAGAGAGAAGTCAAACTCGAAGTCAAAAATGCCGAGGAACTGAACCAGAGGGATGCAGAGGAAGCCAACAACCTGAAATCTTTGCCTGGTAAAATCAGCCAGACTTGGCAACGTACTGGATGTCGTTAAGTCCAGCAAGGGATGAGGGAAGCTGCCTCCCATGTCACTAGCTTGGCCGCTGATGAGTAATTATAGTCTGTCCATTCTGACACAGAAGGACCGGCGGTTTGGTTTAGTTGAAGCGCAGGAAGATGATAAGTCTCCTTTTTTAAAAATCAAAAACAAAACGAGAAAAACCAATTCTCTGGAATTTCGTACCGCCATGGAGATAAACTTCCCTTTCCAGAAATCTTATCTTTGAAATGAGAAACCCCTAATGCTTTTTCAAAAAGTGAGAACTCACTTGAGCAAGGAGGGCCCTTCAACATCACTACGCTCTCCGTTAACGGATTGGGCAGCCGGCGGCAGGGCCGCGGCAGGACCGGGCCCGGCGCACACCGGTTCTCGCAGGACCAACACCGGAACCAGCTCTACGGACTCCTTTCCACTTCACCCATCCCCCCGTTTCTATTCTATTCTATTGGTAAGACTCGTATCACCAAATAATAATCATTTAGCGTTTCTTAAAAGCAAACACAGGTACGTAAACTAAAAATCTGTAAAGTAAAATCTGAAAAAAAAAGTCAACTTACTAAAATCTCTAGTTTTCTTTGGAAAAACGTTTCCTTCGTGTTAGTTTTTACTCACTGTAACGTTTCTCAATTTCCCGTCCTAAATACAGCAAAAACCCCAGCGTCTTTAAGAGAGACTGGCGCTCTGTGCTTGCTATGTATTCCCCCGTAACGAACCGGAGCGCCGCTGAGCCAGCGGGCTCTACCGAACCCGGGCCAATGAAATCGGCGCCCGGGCAGCCACCCGAACCCAGCGGGACCCCGAGGAAAGAGCGGCCCGAGCGTTCCCGACTGACAGGCCCCGCACGCCCGGAGAGGCCGGGCCGGGAACGGCACCACGGAAGTGGCGCCGTCGGTCACACCTCTGGAAGTTCCGGAAAGGACTAAACCACCGCTCCTCGGGGCCCCACGCACAGCGCTCTCCGAGACCACAAATCACCTGCAGGGGTGGCCCCGGAAAGGACGCGCTGCCCGCGAGCCGGGGCCCGCGCGGCCTGTCCACTTCCCCCACCCCGACCCCAGCCCCCGGGCCCCGCCCAGGCTCCCCGGACCGCACCCGCGCTCACCGAGAGGCCGCCGGCGGCCTGCGCGCCCGGGCGCTTCTCCGGCATGGCTCCCACCGCGGGCTCCGACGCCGCCGCGTCCTCCGGCTCCGGCGGCGGCTCGGCGCTCATGCCGCGGCCATGCCCGCGCCGGGTCGGGGTGTTCCCGGACAACTGCGACGCCGCAGACGCGGCGGCGGGGCCCGCGCCCTCATGGGCTCTGTGGCCCGAGGCGGCCTGCGGGTCGGGCGGCGGCGCCAGCGGCGACGCCGAGGGCTGGAAGGGCGGCTGAGGCCAGAGCCACCGAGGAGGCGAGGACGGGAGCTCAACTGCAGAGGCCACCGGCCGCACCCGCCGCAACGACCTCGGCTCTCCCTTCGGCCAGCGGCGTCAGGGGCGGCCCTGGACGGTCAGGAGGCCCCGCCCGGCGCGCCAGCTCCCTCCTGGAGGGCGGCGCAGCGCCCGAGGCCTCCGGCAGCGCCCCGCCTACCTCAGGCCCCACCTCCACGCCTCCGAAGGCGCCCGGGCGGCCGTGCGCCGGAAGTACGTCATCTCCCGCGGCGGCCGCCGCTGTACTTTCGGTTTCCTGAAACACGGTCCAGTCTGGGAAAGTGACTTAGATGCGTGACTGTTTGTTTGTGATTTCGGCACTTGTGGAACGGTTCCTGGTGTCCTCTTCAGGCACGAAAACGGACACGTTCTGACGCGGACCCCCCCCCCCCCGCGCCCGGTCTGGAGTCCAGAACTGTGAAAGCGCTATATGCACATAGACTAAGACGATCTGTACCTCTCCGAAATCCGAACAAGTTGAAGGAAAGCCCAGTCAGGCTGCGGGGTGCGCGGGAAGGACAATGTTAGGAAACGTGCGGGCCCCTGTCAGCTTCAGCACGGCGGGTGTGCACGGATTACTCAGCAGCACAGAACTTCGCGTGTGAAATAGCTAGGTAAGGTGATGTACACAAACTAACACGAAGCCGGGCTTCATAAATACTAATATCTTCATCACTGGCCCTCAGGAACCTAATGAGATGCCACATCCTACTCTGCAGGTGCCAACCCAAGCTTCAAAAGGAAAGTGACTTGGTAGTTAAAAAGCCGAGGTAACAAACAGTACCGATTTGGAGTACTGATACTCAGAGTATTTTTTTTTTTTTCCTGCTTAGATGGTTGAGTATTCAATGCCTCTGAGAGAAGATTAGTACTTTATGTCTTCCTCCTCATTAGACCCAGATGGACTTAACCGAGAATAAAGTAAGTACCATCAATCCACTTCTGATTTACATCTTGAGTTATTACTGTGAGAATTAATAAAAGGAAAGCAGAAGGGACAGCTCTCATGCCCTATCCCTTTGGTCAACTGTGGACCCAACAGAGACAGACCCACCTGCAACTCCACGGTGCTTTAACTACTGGTTATTCTCCCAACAAAAGGAAGAAAGGTTCTCTCCCAAGCTCCAATGAAAAACCATTATACTTCAAACTACTCCTTCATTCCAACGAACTTTTTGTTTGTAACAGCTTTCTCAACTTCCTCTGCAAGAGAATATTCCTCTCCTTTGTTCTTGGGGCTTGTCCAGGGATTTGCCACTAGCTTGCTTGCTTGCCGTGAATTGCAATTCACTGATATTTCTGAATAAGCCCATCTTTGCTGATTAAGTAATTAGCAGTTTTATTTTTAAAGTTTATTTTTAAAGTTCCAAAGAGTTCATCCACAATCCAAAATATGTTTGTGTGCTCTGACATCCTGTATACACTGGCTTAGGTCCATCCCAGGCCTTGAGCTAGTATAACCTTGGTGTCTTAGCTCAGGCTGCCATAACAAATACCATAGACTGGATGACCTACACAACAGTCAGGTTCTGATGAGAGCTCTTTTTCCTGGCTTACAGATGGCCTTCTTGCTGTGTCTTCACAAGGACAAGCTCTCTGGTTTCTCTTATGAGGGCATGGATCCCATCATGAACACCCTGCCTTCATGATCTCATCTAAACCTAACTACCTCTCAAAGGTCTTATGTCCAAATCTCATCACATTGGAGGTTAGGGCTTCAACATACGAATTTTGGGCAGGACACAATTCAGTCTGTAGCACTTGGCCTACAGAGTTACAGCTTAATTTACACTTCTGTTCAGACATTGATGTACAAAATTGGCTTTTCCTGAAAGAACACTATTCTTTTCTTGATCTCAAGCAGTCAACCTGAATTGCCTCTTAATGCAGGGACTGTACTCCTACTTGGCTTTGAGTGAAGACACTTTATTTCACAGTAGTGTAGTGCGTGGGCTCGCGGGCGCACAGAAGCAGGGACGCAAGGGTAAGGGAATGAGGAAAAGAGAGAATCAAAGGAACGGGAGGGACAACGTGAGTGATGCCCATATTGCCGCTTTATTTCTCACATGCAAGCAGTTTTATACATAACACAGACACAGCTGTGAAAGAACTTTTTCTTCTAGATAACGTTTTCTCTGTTCTTACTGTTATCATTGTACCACACTTCCTGGAAACATGACTACCTTAACGATTGCCAAAGCTTGAAGGACATATATCCAATTAACATTTTAACTCAAGAAGCTTGAAGGACATTTGTACAATTAACCTCGTAACTCAAGTGATTTAACCTGTGAGGAACTGGGACAGCTGCAAGGGTTGTCCAGGGCACGAGAGCCTTGCTCGATCACACTCTCCCTACTAGCTCCTTGCTGCTGCTTCCCACACAATGGGAGACTGATCGAATTTTAGAAGTCACCAGCATTGAATTCAGAGTAAGAAATTTCCCAACAATATCTTAGGCAGGATGTGACCTAACCTCTACTTAAACATAGCCGGAGAAGAGATGTGGTAAACACACCCAGTTCGCTTACCGATAGCTCCATCCTTCTGTGGAGTTAAAGGCTGCTTGCCTCTTTCAGCCATGCTTTCATCCTGCTTCTGCCTTCTTTGTCTATATAAAAATGTCTAATTGGAATTGTTTAAAATGCTAAGATAAACCTGTCATCTTTGCTGATTATCCTCCAAATGCATACCAGTTTGTGAAGATCCCAGTTGAAATGCATAGGCAGAAATATAACACTGTAAATAGTATTTAATGATAGCACTGTGAGGTGGTCCCTTGATCTGGACAATCATAAAAGTAATTTTTAAGAGTTGAATTGTATAATTGCATTATGTTGACAGTTATACCATAGGATTTAAATAGACCCTTGCCCTAATCTCTTAATTGATTCTGCACTAATCAAGGTCAAAGACCTGGGAATCCAGGGATGCCTGGGTGGCTCAGTAGCTTAAGCATCCGATTTCAGCTCAGGTCATGATCTCACTTTTCACCATTAGAGCCCTACTTCAGACTCTGCTGACGGCTCAGAGCCTGGAGCCTGTTTCAGATTCTGTGTCTCCCTCTCTCTCTGCCCCTCACCCACTCACACTCTAGTCTCTCTCTCTCTCAAAAATAAGTAAACCTATTTTTAAAATGAAAAAAAAAAATGACCTGGGAGTCCACATAATTTAACCCAACATCCTGGCTCTAGGAAAGTAATGGCGCTCACGCAAAGATACATGTGTTATCTTGTTTCATCCGAGAGTGGTTTAGATATCTTCAATTGTTAGAGTTCATATTATTAATGGAAAGATGGTCCTCAGGATGTTAATAGGTATGCAGGAGGAAGAGTGTTCCCCTGGTAGGAAACCACTGCGTGTGTTAAATAATTACAAAGTTTAAATGTTTTCTTTTTTGTTGATAGATTTCCTCTCGTTTTATTTATTTTTGAGAGAGAGAGCGAGCTGTGGAGGGGTAGAGAAAGAGGGAGAGAGAAACCCCAAGCAGGCTTCATGCTGTCAGCACAGAGCCTGATATGGGGCTCGAACCCACGAACTGTGAGATCATGACCAGAGCTGAAACCAAGAGTTAGACGCTTAACTGACTGAGTCACCTAGACTCCCCTCCTCTAGTTTTAATATGCTGATGCATATCATGATTTTTCCAAAGAGAAAATACAGTAAGCAGTGTTCCTCAAACATTTTTATTCTTGAAACACCAATTAATATCTTGTAGATGCATAGGACACGGCTTGGGAAATGCTGCTTTTTTCTTTATTGATTTTTAAAGATGTGCATGAACATGAAATATGCATACAGTACTGTGACATAGATTGTAAAATAATAATATGTTTGATATTTTTTAAAACATTAATTTAAAAAAAGAATAGAGGTGCCTGTGTGCCTCAGTTGGTTACGTGTCCAACTCTTGATTTCTGCTCAGGTCATGATATCATGGTTTGTGAGTTCAAGCTCTGCATCAGGCTTGGCGCTGACAGAGTGCAGGTATTTTCTCTCTCTCTGCCCTTTCCCCTCCTCTCTCTGTCAAAATAAACTTAAAAAAAGAGAATGAAAGTACTTCTTTAATAATGATTGACTTTGGAACTAAGGATATTTTTCATATAAATTTCTGATTTGAGACTATACTTTTAGTATACTTTTATAATCAGAAGAAGAAAACAGACCAATTTCCCAATCTAAAAAATATATAATGAATTATACACTTTATTACTTTCCTAATGCTACATAGCAAATTACCATAAATTTAGCAACTGAAGTGAGCACCAATATATTATCTTAGTCTCTGTGGGTCAAGAATCTGGCAGATTTTAACAGGCTTCGCTGAGGGTCTCACTAGGGTAAAAATCACGATGTCTTCTGACCACATTCTCATCTGGAAGCTGAACTACATAAAGATCTGCTTCCAAGCTCTCTCAAGTTATTGCTAGAATTCATTTCCTTGTGGTCCTATGACTATGGTGGGCCCCATGTTCTTGCTGGCTATTAGCTCCTGCTCTCATCATGTAGGGGCTGCTCTCAGATACTTGCTAAGTGGTCGTCTCCACAACGGTTTGCTTCTTCCCACTCCTCTCTGAGACTTCATCTTTTAAGGAGCTCACTTGAGTAGGTGAGGGCCATCCAGGACAGTCTTTTTTTGATTAACTCAAAGTCGACTGATTTTTAGTAGCCTAATCACAGAAGTGATATCTCATTATATTCAATGATCCTGCCTGCAGTCAAGTGGAGGGGTTTGCACACTAGAATACGGAAATCTTGAGGACCATCTTAGAATTCTGCCTACCATACACTTCTTTAGACAAGGAACTTCTCTCTTTTATCTTTATAGTCCCATGGCCTGGCTCGGTTCCCAGAACAGGAGATGCTCTATAAATGCTTGTAGAAGAAATTAAACCAGGATAACACTGTTTCAAACAGGGTGTATTTAGGAAAGAAGGGTCCCTAGTATGGATTAGAAGTCTTTCCTACCTCATTTTACTGGACTCACAGTATATTGTATGTTGCTAATCCTGTTTTGGAAGGCAGAAACGTTCATAAGGGGGCTCCTGGGTGGCTCAGTCAGTTAAGCGTCAGAGTCTTGATTGCAGCTCAGGTCATAATCTCACTATTGTGAGATCAAGCCCCATGAGCATGGAGCCTGCTTGGAATTCTCTCTCTGCCTCTCCCTTGCTTGTTCTCTCTCTCTCTCTCTCAAAATAAATAAACTTAAAAAAAAAGAAACATTCATAGGTACAAATGGAATGAGTACAAGGAATCATGTACAAGGGTAATGATGCAATCTCTTGTTCTTTCCTAGTATGTTTGTACCAAGTTTTAGAACGTTAGCTGGAATTATTAGTTGAGGTGCATGTGGATCAGATATTTAATATTTTAAAAAACCTGTGGTCCTTTAATTCACAACTTTTAAGAAATAAACAAAAAGAAATAGTAACAGTAGTAGCTGGAAGACCGACTTGAGCTGGAATCTCTTCACCTCTTACTGCTTGTGCAGCCTTAAGAAAGTTGGATTGTTATGATGATTAATTTCAAAAACCACAGTATGTAATTATACATAGAGATAATTGAGATAATTCATCGAGATAATTAATGTAAAGCTCTCAATTTCTGTTTCTTTCTTAATATTCTCTCCTTTCAACACCTGTGGGAACAGTTAAGTAACATTTGAAAATATCACTCACACAGTCTTTGCAGAAGCCTTTGACTTTCTTGCTTCTTTTAATGTGCTATTGGTGCTTTCTCCCTTGTTGAAATAGCAAGGGTTATCACAATAAGAGCACTCCTTAATCCCCAATCTCCTGTTCCCCCCATCCCCCCACCGACCTCCCCTAGTGACCATCAGTGTGTTCTCTGTAGTGAAGAGTCTGTTTCTGGGGGATTAGCAGGTGTGCTTGTGATGAGCACCAGGTGATGTATGGCACTGTTAAATCACTGTAAAGTAACCTGAAACTAATATTACACCATATTTCACTAACTGGAATTTAAAGAAAAACAATTAAAACACTTATATTTTAAAGGAATAAAAGAAATAGTAGGTTTTGCTATTTGTTGAATTACTAATGAGGAGGCTACATTTGCTCACATGCTTAAATCTAAGCTAAGACAAGAGGAACTTTTTTTTTTTCAGTAGACTTTCTCTAATGGCACATATACAAGTCCCAAGCTTCTATAAAACTGTCCCATTCTTTAAACCAGTGGTTTTCAACCTGGGGTAATTTTGCTTCCCAGGGGGCATTTGGCAATTCTGGGAATGTTTTTTATTGTCATGACTCCCAGAGAGGGGATGTTGGTAAGAGGCCAGGGATGCTAATAAGCATCCTACAATGCATATAGGATCTTCCCTAACAGCAAAGAATTATGAGGTCCAAAATGTCAGTGGTGCCAAAGTTGAGAAACCCTGTTTTACATAAAGGAGTTTGTACAGCGTAATGCAGTCAGTGTATTATTTTGGAAAGAAAATATATGTATGATCTCCTAAACCATGGTGATTTACACAGGGAAATACCATATAGCAATGACAATGAATGAATGATTACTATTCCTCAATAGCATCACTGAATCTTACAAGATGATGTTGAACAAAAGAAGCCAGACATAAAAGAATATAGACAATATGATTCCTTTCACATGCCTCAAAAATACAAAAAAAAATTAATTTGTGTTCAAAATCAGGATAATCAGTATTGTAGAGGTTTCTATAGGGCTGATCATGTTCTCTTTCTGGATCTGGATGCTGGGTACACAGATGTGCACGTTTGGTGAAAATTAATCAATTTTATATTCATGATTTGCGTACTTTGTTGGATGAATACTTAATTTAAACAAATAGTTTTCTAAACAAAAAGGAAAATATATGCATGGTGTCATGCTATTTGATTATAATAATTATATCATTCGTGAGCTAGAGTATCACTTCCTGATTCCTGGGTCCAAAACCCAGAAAATTTTGTAGGCCATGTTCTTAAGATACACTCACAATAGAGCTGTTTTAGAGGGAGCAATGGAGATTTTTGAAGTTTATTTTTTCTTTACCATAGCATCCTCACAGTGTGATTCTACTAAGGCTAATCTTAAAATCAGTATGAGATAATGATGCAATTATAATGTCAGTAGGAGTGCTGACAACACTGACTCCATCCTTGGCCCTACCTCTAGTTTATGTTAATGCAGTGACTTCCCTTGGGGATATGTGTTCTAGACCTTTTGGAGGTTAATATATACCCCCACCAGAAGGCAGGAAAGCTTGTTCTGATCCTCCCTAAATTTCTTTAGATAATTAGTAGAGATAAAAGTTTCTTCCTCTCCTTCCCTTCTGGCACACAGATGGCACCACTTTAGATAACCAGCAGAAAGAGATACCGAGTTTCTTCCCCTCCTTCGCCTCTGGTACACATGGCACCACTAAACTTCCTCTGTAAAATCTGTGGATTCACGTCTGGACTTGGCAGAAAATAGCTGTACAGCACCTGGATTGTCATGTACCTGATTCCCACCCCCAACCCTGCTGTTACTACATTACCCTGAATAAAACTATGTAAATGATATGGGGTGTCTTGCTTAATTTTTTGGTCTTCAAAGTCTGGAGGATATATCACTGTTCCTCCTCCACCTTCTAACAATTGTTGATGATCGATATTACCATGTTAGAGCAAAATATACTAATACAGTTCTTCCTCCTTAGAAGAGGAATACAAAAGTTTATTCTGTTTGATTATATATTTTTGTTCTTTTTTTTTTCCATTTAAATGAATCAATCATGCTATCTTAAAGCTTAATTTTAAGATTGAGGTAAGCTTAGGGAGGTAGCGAAAGAAGGAGACCGAAGCGTGTGGGGGGCGGGGGCTGGGGGGAACCCTGCGATCAGGAGAACGGTTGTTTAACGTAGCCAGCCTCTCCTACTGCCCTTTCCCCTCTCCCTGCCGCCCCTGTCCCAGAGCTGCGGCGGCCTTGAGCTTTGTTGTGTTTGTGCACCATGGCAGATTTCAGCATTAAACTTGCACAATGTCTTTGAAACCAAGAGTAGTAGATTTGATGAAACATGGAACAAACTTTTAACGACAATCAAAGCTGTTGTCATGTTGGAATACGTTGAAAGAGCAATATGGAACGATAGCTTCTCAAAGACTTTATACAGAAACTAAGATTTCTTGTGGAAAAGCACATCTGGCATTTGTACAAGAGAGTTCTGGAGTCCGAAGAGCAAGTACTTGTTACATATCATAGGTATTGGGAGGAGTATAGCAAAGGTGCAGACTATATGGACTGCTTGTATAGATATCTCAACACCCAGTTTATTAAAAACAATAAATTGACAGAAGCTGACCTTCAGTATGACTATGGTGGCGTAGATGTGCATGAACCACTTACGGAAATAGGAGAGCTAGCATTGGCTGTGTGGAGGAAATTGATGGTTGAACCACTTCAGACCATCCTTATACGAATGCTGCTCCGAGAAATAAAAAATGATCGTGGTGGAGAAGACCCAAACCAGAAAGTAATCTATGGGGTTATTAACTCCTTTATTCATGTTGAACAGTATAAGAAAAAATTCCCCGTAAAGTTTTATCTGGAAATCTTTGAGTCTTCCTTTCTGACTAAAACAGGAGAGTATTACAAACAAGAAGCTTCAAATTTATTACAAGAATCAAACTGCTCACAGTATATGGAAAAGGTTCTAGGTAGATTAAAAGATGAAGAAATTCGATGTCGAAAATACTTGCATCCAAGTTCATATACTAAAGTGAGTCATGAATGTCAGCAACGAATGGTAGCAGACCACTTACAGTTCTTACATGCAGAATGTTAAAATATCATCTGATGAGAAAAAAAAATGACATGGCAAATATGTATGTCTTACTTTGAGCTGTGTCCACTGGTTTACCTCATATGATTCGGGAGCTGCAAAATCATATCCATGATGAGGGCCTTAGAGCAGCCACTAATCTTACTCAGGAAAATATGCCAACACTATTTGTGGAGTCAGTTTTGGAAGTACATGGTAAATTTGTTCAACTAATCAACGCTGTTTTAAATGGTGATCAGCACTTTATGAGTACATTGGATAAGGCCCTTACATCAGTTGTAAATTACAGAGAACCCAAGTCTGTTTGCAAAGCACCTGAACTACTTGCCAAGTGTGTGACAACTTACTAGAGAAGTCAGCAAAGGGGATGACTGAGAATGAAGTAGAAGACAAACTCACAAGCTTCATCACTGTTTTCAAGTATATTGATGAGGGGCGCCTGGCTGGCTCAGTTGATTAAGCATCCGACTTTGGCTCAGGTCATGATCTCAAAGTTGGTGGGTTCGAGCCTCATGTCGGGCTCTGTGCTGACAGTTCAGAGCCTGGAACCTGCCTTCGAATTCTGTATTTCCCTCTCTCTCTCACCCTCCCCTGTTTGCACTGTCTCTCAAAAATAAAAAATGTAAAAAAAAAAAAAATCAAGTATATCGATGATAAGGATGTTTTTCAAAAGCTCTATGCAAGAATGCTAGCAAAGCATTTAATTCATGGGTTATCTATGTCTATGGATTCTGAAGAAGGCATGATCAATAAATTAAAGCAAGCCTGTGGTTATGAGTTTACCAGCAAGCTTCATTAAATGTATACAGGTATGAGTGTCAGTGCTGATCTCAACAATAAGTTCAACAATTTTACCAAAATTCAAGACACAGTAATAGATTTGGGAATTAGTTTTCAAATATATGTTCTACAGGCTGGTGCATGGCTTCTTACTCAGGCTCCTTCATCTACATTTGCAATTCCTCGAATTGGAAAAAAGTGTACATGTGTTTGAATTATTTTACAGCCAGCATTTCAGTGGAAGGAAACTTACATGGTTACATTGTCTCTGTACAGGTGAAGTTAAAATGAACTATTTGGGCAAACCATACCTAGCCTTGGTTACAACACACAAAATGGCAGTTCTTCTTGGCCTTTAACAACAGTGAAACTGTCAGCTATGAAGAGCTTCAACACAGCACTCAGATGAATGACAAAACAAATCATTACTTGATGTAAAAATGGTTAACCATGATTCAGAAAAGGAAGACATTGATGCAGAATCTTCATTTTCATTAAATATGAGCTTTAGCAGTAAAAGAACAAAATTTAAAATTACTACATCAGCGCAGAAAGACACTCCACAGGAAACGGAGCAGACTAGAAGTGCTGTAGATGAGGACCGGAAAATGTATCTTCAAGCTGCTATAGTTCATATCATGAAAGCACAAAAAGTACTTCGGCAAAATGCCCTTATTCAAGAGGTGATTAGCCAGTCAAGAGCTAGGTTTAATCCTAGTATCAGCATGATTAAGAAGTGTATTGAAGTTCTGATAGACAAACAGTACATTGAATGCAGCCAAGCGTCAGCAGATGAATAAAGTTACGTAGCATGATGTCGCTCTTCTCTAGTGTGGGTGTCAGAAGATCATTGCCATCACCATTTGGTGTGTTCCTGTGGGAAAAAGCAGGCCTGTGCCTCCATAATTTGGTCATTTGGCAGCCCCTGTTTTTCTGCTCTTTCCAACATCACTAGTGCCACGTCATGAGCATCAGAGAAAATGCCTAGGGATATTTCAAGCTCATGTCATTATGACGTTTCTTAAAACTTTATTAAAAGAATGAGTGAGGTATTGCTGAAATGTGGAGATCTGGTTGGGTACCACGCTTTTTCTCCCCTTCACGTTTGCAGTTGATGTGGTTTTTTTTTTCATGTATCTTAAAGGACAAATAAAAAAACTTAAATATTGTAATATGACAGATAACCCAATAATTGTATCTACATTAAAATGACAAACATGATATTGCTGCTTGTCAAATAAAAAAAATGAAGAAAAAAAAAGATTGAGGTTGTTATCCCCAAGTTTCCAATATCACCCCAAAGAAACCAGAGACTACCAGGGAGACCAAGTCATGCATGCAAAAGCAAAGGGCTTTATTACGGGCTTATAAGCTCGGGCTCACAGACTCCACCGACCCACTGGCCAGTGGAGAGAGAGCCCCGAACATGGCGGTGTAGGGGCTTTTTTAGGAAGGGGGCGTTACAGGAAATGACAACACAGGCACAGCGATCCATTCCCTACCCCCTATCAATACTGGCAGTAGTGGGCGCCAACCACAGCATTTAGAGTATCGACCAATCACAGAGTGGGCCCAGGACCCCCACGTACGGTGTGACTAAACAATAAGGGATTACCTTATCGCCTCCATCTTTAGGCCCGCCCCTAGAAAGGTTAAAGGTGTTAGCTGGCCTCTCCTGATTGGGTGCCACAAGAGTTGTTCCTCCTTCCCTGAGCAATATGTGCCCTTCCATTGGCCAACGATACTGAGAAGCCGGCACCTTGGCCTTTAAGTACAGGGGAAGCCTGAATCAGACCTGCATCCTTACAAGGTAAGCTTAATACCGCATTACACTAAAATCAAAGAATTTAGTGACTTAGTTCTGGGGTTGGGGGTCCTGAAGACCACACTCAGGCTCAGGTGTTACAAGAAGGACTTGGAATTCAGAAAAGTATTATAGGAGAATAGTGTCAGCAAGATGGCAGATTAAGAGGTCCCAACACTTGTCATCCAATGAAAACAACAATGTCACAACTACTTACCAATGAAAATATCTCTAGGAGAGTTCTGGAGCACAGTGAAGCCATAGAAACCCATTGGAGGAAAACAAAATAAAACAACAACCTGAGGATGTCTGCATAGAAAAGCACTGGAAGCATTTTAACTGTATCACCCCACACCTCAGCACCAAGTGCTGAGGAAAGGGAGTGCAGGAGAACCTTAACATTCTTTGCCACTGAAGACTGTGCCAGTCCTTGCTGTGCCATGTTCCCCTCCGCCTTGGCTGCTGAGGACCTCTACAGTGTTTGCTGATGCTAATCTCAGCTGACAGAGCTGCTAGGATCCACATTGCTGCCCTCTCCCAGAGCCGAAGTTGCCAAATCCCACCTAGCCAGCATCCTCAAACCCAGCTGTAGGTGAAGGTCTTTGCCCAGTAAAGCTCGTCTGTAAAGTCTGGAAGAGAGGACTTCTTCAAATGCACAGTTGTCAGTGTAAGGCTCTCAGTAACACACACAAAACAAATCAAGAAAAAAAGAAACAACCAATGAAAGAGAATAATTTTTCAGTTAGAGTCCCCAGTGGAAATCCACTAATTTCCTGACAAAGAATTCAAAATAGTTGTTTTAAAGAAGTTCCATGAGCACACAAAAGAACACAGATAGACAACTCAACAAAATCAGGAAAATAATACATAAGTTAAAGTGTTGGGGCCCAGTAGGCAAAAGTTACCCTCAAACAATATTTGGCCTCCTGGGCCGCACATGTGGCTTCTGTTCATCCTATGATTTTCTCATTGCTTTGTAAAGAGACATGTACTTTTAGGCTTTGAATCAACTTGGTTCAGTCAGTGGCTCCTTGCTTTGCTTTCTAGATCTTTGTTTGGTGTAGGGAGTTAACCCAAACCTCTGCCATAAAATTTGCATATTAAAGATAAGCCCATGCATCACTGATGACGGGCCTTAAGGAATGTAAATCTCTCCTCATAGAATTCTTCAGGTTCATCTTCCGCTTGTAGCCAGACTATTATTGGGGAATCCCTCCCTTGTAATGACTTGATTGTTTCCTTTTATTTACTACTGTCCTGATAAAAATGACCTTTTCTGGAGCATGTCTTTACTTCAAAAATTTTGAACTATGTAACCATTAAAGAAATGATGTAATCACCTATGGTATATAAGACCCTGGCCATCTAAGTAAAGGGTGGCTTTACCAACCACCATCCACGTTGTCTGTCTCATCTGTCATGTCTGTCTTGTTCGTCTTGTCCGTCTTGTCCGTCTTCTTTTCTAGAGATATTTTCGCTGACACCAACCCCCTACTCGGGACCTTTCGACTGTGGTGCGTGGGTTGGTCCCCCGCATTAAAGGAGTTCCACAAAGAGATAGAACTTAGAGAACTAAGAAAGTCTTGTGCTAAAGAATATGTGAATGATATGAAAAACCCAATAGCATCAATAGCAGACTCAATCAAGAAGAAAGAATCTTCAAACTCAAAGATCATTTGAAAGTATCCAATCAGAGGGGAAGAGTGAAAAACAGAGAAGAAAATCTGCAAGATTAATAGGAAAGCATTGACAAAATCAATGTATGAATTCTGGGATATGCAATATATTTTAGAAGAAGTAATGGTTGAAAATTTCCCAAATCTTGGGAGGGAAGTAGACATCCAGATTAAGGAGGCTGAAAAGTTCCCAAACAGGATAAATGCAAAGAAGAGAACACAGAGATACCTTATAATCAAATTGCCAAAAACCAATGACAAAAATAATATTTTGAAAGCAGCAAGAGAAAAGCCACTTATCGCAAATAAAGAAACTCTTTTAATATTATCAGTGGATTTCACAGCACAAACCTTGCAAGCCAGGAGAGTGGGAAGATATATTCAAAGTACTAAAAGAAAAAAACTGCCAACCAAAAATAACTATACCCAGCAAAATTTTCCTTTGAAAATGAAGGAGTGATAAAGACATTCCTAGACAAACAAAAATTGAGAGAGTTTAACACCACTAGACCTACTTTACAAGAAATGCTTGTAAGAATGCAAGAAAGGAATCTTCAAATTGAAATGAATACATGCCTGAGGTGCCTGGGTGGTTCAGTTGGTTAAGCATCTGACTTTTGTTTTGGCTCAGGTTGTGATCCCAGGGTCATGCAACTGAGACTTGTGTCAAGCTCCATGCTGAGTGTGGAGCCTGCTTAAGATTCTCATTCTCTCTCCTCTCTCTCCCTTTCTCTGTCTCTCATAAGAAAGAAAAAGAAAAAAGAAAGAAAGAAAGAAGGAAAGAAAGAAATGAAAACATGCTCAACAGCAGCATGAAAGCTTAAATCTCACTGGTAAAGATAAATATACAACAAATGGTTGCACTGCAATGGTTGTTTATAAATTACTTTATAATGGTTAAGAGAATCATTTGTTCGTGGATATACAATATAAAATGAAGTAAACTGAGTAGGAGAACACAAAGTATGTGAGGGAGGATAAAAATGTAGTTTTGTTATGCAATGAAATTTAAAACAGGGTTATAACTACAGGCCATTCTATGCAAGGCTCAAATTAACTACAAAGAAAAAACCTATAATAAATTGAAAAACCATAAAGATTAAGAAATCAAAGAAAATCACTAAAATATAAATCATCTAATAACAAAGGAAGACAGCAAGAGTGGGAGAGACAAAACAACTGCAAAACAAACAAAATGGCAATAGTAAGTCTTCATTTATCAATAATTACTTTAAATGTTCTCAAATTAGCCTCACCAGCAAAAGCAATGACTTGAGTAACATTATTGACTAAATGGATCTAACAGAACTTTCCGCCCAGCATCCCAAGAAACACATTCTCAAACACATAGAACATTCTTCAGGTTAGATCACAAGTTAGATCATAAAACAAATCTTAACAAATTTAGGAAGATCAAAAGCATTCCAATTATCTTTTCTGACCACAGTGGAATGACGCTAGAGAACAAAAAAATAATCAAGAGAATGAGAAATTTTACAAATACACAGAAACTAAACAGCATGTTCTTGAAACCATTGGGTCAAGGGGGAAATTAAGAATAAATTTTAAAAGTATCTCAAGACAAATGAAGACTAAACTACATTATACAAAAACTTATGGGGGCGCCTGGGCGGCTCAGTTGGTTAAGTGTCCAACTTCGGCTCTGGTCATGATCTCACGGATCGGGCTTGTGCTGACAGTGCAAAGCCTGGAGCCTGCTTCAGATTCTGTGTCTCTCCCTCCCTCTCTCTCTCTGTCTGCCCCTCCCCTGATCACACTGTTGTTGGGAGTTTTGGCTGCCTCAGGCAAGGTTATATCGCTCTCCAGGCAGCGACCAAAAGAACAAGATTTACATCTGGAGGCGAGGAGAGTGCATTTCCTGGTCCAGGATTCGGAGACAGTCAGACTGGGCCAGACGAGAAAAGTCAAAATGAACAAAAGATCAACCACATTAGGGTTTATGCAGCGTTAATCTTCCCCTGCCCAGTATTGCGGACGCAAGTCTGGGCGCTCCTTTTGATGCTGTGTTCGGAGTTTCAGTTTCGGTTTCCCCTTTTTCTAATAATCATTTGACTCTGTTACCTGGCAACCAACCTGGGCCAGTTTCCTGCCCCTAACCCTATAAAGGTTTGATGATCCTTTTCAATAAATGGGGGCTTGATCAGAATCGCTTGTCTTGCCTCACTCTCTGTGCTCCCCTTCCTGCCCTACTCTCTCTCCCTCCCTCAGGAACGGACCCGCCGGGGCAGGACAGGGCACACTGTCTCTCAAAAATTAATAAAATGTTAAAAAAAAACTTATGGAGTTGAGCAAAAGCAGCACTAAAAGGAATGTTTATAGCAATAAACACCTCCATTAAAAAAAGAACAAAATCTTAAATATACAATCTAACTTAACACCTCAAGAAAGTAGAAAAAGAACAAACTAAGCATAAAGTTAGTAAGAAGGAAATGATAAATATTAGGGCAAAAAAATCAACAAATAAGTCAATGAACAGAAGATTAACAAAATTAATAATTTTTTTAGCTAGACAAGAAAAAGAGGAAGCTAAAATAGTAAATTCAGAAATGAAAAAAGATGCAATATAAATATGCCTTGTAAGTAAAAAGAATTCAACAAAACTAAAAGGCAACTGATGGAATAGAAGAAGATATTTGCAAATGACATATCTCATAAAGGGTTAGTACCCAAAATTTATAAAGAACTTACCAAAGTCAACATCCCCCCAAAAACAAGTAATTCAGTGAAGAAATGGGCAGCAGACATGAATAGACACTTTTCCAAAGAAGGCATTCAGATAACCAACAGACACATGAAAAGATGCTCAATGTCGCTCATTATCAGGGAAGTACAAATCAAAACCACAATAAGATACCACCTCACACCTCTCAGAATGGCTGAAATGAATAATTCAGTCAATAACAGCCAACCGACGTTGGTGAGGATGTGGAGAAAGGGGAACCTTATTGTACTGTTGGTGGGAATGCAAACTAGTGTAACCACCCTAGAAACCAGAATGGGAGTTTCTCAAAAAAAATAAAAAATAAATAAAATTACCCTATGACTCAGCAATTGCACCACTAGGAAGTTATGCAAAGGATTAAGAAAAATGCTGATTCAAAGGGGCAATGCACCTCAATGTTAATAGCACTATCTACAATAGCCAAATTATGAAAAGAGCCCAAATTTCCATCAACTAAGGAATGGATTAGGAAGATGTGGTATATATATACAATGGAATACTACTCGGCAATGAAAAAGAATGAAATCTTGCCATTTGCAACAATGGGAATGAAACTGGAGGGTACGATGTTAAGTGAAATAAATCAGAGAAAGACAGGTATCAAATGATTTCACTCCTGTGGAATTTGAAAGACTTAACAGATTATCATAGGGGAGGGGAAGGAAAAATAAGATAAAAACAGAGGGAGGCAAACCACAAAAGACTCTTAAATGCTAATCAAACTGAGGGTTGATGGGGCTTGGGGTGGGGTAAATAGGTGATGGGCATTAAGGACGGCACTTGTTGGGAGAACACGGGTGTTACATGTAAGTGATGAATCGTAGGGTTCTACTCCTGAAACCAAGACTACACTGTATGTTAACTAGCTTGAGAATTAAAAACAAGACAAACAAACAAACAAAACAAGTTGCCAATAGGTATGGCACAAAACTACCAAAAAAAAAAAAAAACTGAAGAAAAAAAATCTTGTTATAAACAATTATATACCTCCAAAATTGGTAAGCTAGAAGAAATAGGTTACTTCCTAGAAACATATAACCTACAAAAACGGAATCAGAAATAGAAAGTCTGAGCAGATCAATAATAAAAGAGGTTGAATCCATAATTAAAAGCCTTCAAACAAAGAAACATCAGGTGAATTCTATCAAATATTTAAAGAAGAATTAATATCAATCTTTCTTAAGCTGTTTCCAAAAATGAAATAGGGAACTCTTCAAAACTCATTTTCTGAAGCCCACATGGCCTGAAAACCAAACCAGACCAAGACGCCACAAGAAAACTACAGGCAAATATTCCTGATGAACACAGACGCAAATATCCTCAATAAAAATTAGCAAACCAAATTCAAAAGCACGTTAAAAGGACCATATACATGACCAATGGAATTTATCCCTGGGACACAAGGGTGGTTCAATGTGCACAATAAACATGATACACAACATAAACAAAATGAAAGAAAAAACCCACCTCATAATCATCTAACCAGATACAGAGAAAACATTTGACAAAATGCAATATTGTTCATCGTTAAAACTTAACAAAATAGGCATAGAAGGAGCCTAACTCAACAAAATATGGTCATATATGAAAAGCCTTCATTTAACATCATCACAAATGGGGAAAAATGAAAAACTTCCCAGGTAAGATCTGGAACAAGGCAAAGATACCCATTTAGCCACTTCTCTTTAACACTAGAAGTCATAGCCAGGGAAATTCAACAAGAAAAAGAAATAAAAGACATCTAAATGACAGATGAAGTTATCTTTGTTTGCAGATAACAGTTTAGACTTCACAGAAAAATTAAGGAACTTGGAAACAGCGATGGAAGGTATATAAAATGAAACAATGAAAATAAAAACTGGAAAAGAGGTGGATGCCTCAGTGTGTGGCAGATTCACACACTAGCTTATTATTTAATTTGAGTCCCCAGAGGAGAAGAGGGAGGGGCATGGAAACTGTTTGAAGAAATCTGTAAACTCACAGACCCGAGAAGCTCCAGAATCCCGAAGGACAAGAAACCTGAGGAGAACTACGCCAAAGCACATCATAATTAAATTGCTTAAAACCAGTTAAAAAACATAAAATCGTAAAAGAAGCCTCCCAAAAAAGACACATCACATACAGAAGAGCAAATATAAGAATGAGAGCATATTTTTCTCAGCAACAATGCAAGCTTAGAGACAGCAGAGCAGCATTTTTAGAGCATTGAAAGAAGAAAACAGTTACCTTCAACCTAGAATTCTATCATTATTTATTTTGTTCAGATTGTTCTGTCTTTGGCCATTGGGGGCTCTTTCAGGTTTTCAGAAATCACTTTCTTTTTTTTAAAGAACTTTGGGGAAAAAAAAGAACTTTGTTATTTTCTGACACTACAAGATGTTCCAGATTCATCTTGTGCTTTCTCAGGCCATCCCTAGAATCAGCTGTTTCTGATTCGTTTTATTAAAGACTGGTACTTAGAAAATAAATTTGGGGCCCCCTGGGTGGCTCAGTCGGTTGAGCATCTGACTCTTAATTTTGGCTCAGGTCATGATCATGTTGGTGAGATCAAGCCTCACGTTGGGCTTTGAGCTGACAGCACAGAGCCTGCTTGGGGTACTCCCTCTCTATTTCTTCTCCCCCACCCCCTTCTCAAATTAAATAAAATTAAAAATAAAAAAAATGAAACCAAGATTTGGATGGTGAGTGTCCTTGTTGCTCCTGAGGTGTCAGTGCATCTAGGCCCTCCCATGCACACACATATCTATGTTTTTTATCTGTCTGTTGTTTGAAAGGATTCACTTTAGTTGGCCCCTCTTTTATTCATGGAGAACTTAATCTTCCCAATTCCTTGCATTACAGAGCTATTCTATATAGCAACTTTGGTTAAAAGTCAAATGTAATTTACCTTTTGAAAAAAAGTATGTTAGGCTGCCCTGCATACACAGATGGATCAGAATCAGATTGAGTAGGCAAATGTTTCATAAGGAAGGATGGAATCTGATTGAGCCAGGTAGACAAAGAGTTCATTCTGCAACGTGTGTGAACTATGCAAAAGGTGAGGAACTTCAGGACTTTCCTGCTTGCCCTACTTCTCTCACATATTGACATGCTGAATATGTGTTGAAGCCACTTGATACAATCTCTATGCCTAAAGTGGGAATTATTGCTGATGTAGGTCAGCTTCTCCTCCTCGCCACCTCCTCATAATCAATTATCAAATGTTACTTTATAGCCTTTCTAACCTCCTACCTCTCTCTCCACCCACACATGCCAGCAACCATCATGTTCTATTTATTCTATATCTCAAGTCATTTTCCACCTGCTTACTCCCACTGCCTTAATTCATACCTTCTCATCTCTCAGGAATTTAGTGTCTGTATTTTTGGCTTCACTTCCATCTATGCACGAACTCTTCAAATAAAATTCTGGCTCCAAAAGGAAAAGATGCTCACTGCATCTCCTGCAAGAAACCAACTTTTATCCCTGCAGCTCAGCTAATGAGAAACTCATTGCCCTGAACTCTTGCTTCTCTTCAATGGACTTTCATTCAAAACAATGCCTCACAAACTATCCCATCTTCTCCATGAAATTACATTTCTCGGCTTTGTTGGTTGGACTTGTCTTTGGTTTTGCTATAGTTTGCCTGTTCCAAATTGCAATCTCCTGCTGTTCCCAAATAAACCCATTTTGCTAGGAAAATAACTGACAGTTTTATTTTTAGGCTAACATAACAATAAATTCAAAGTTCCTGGTCTCTTTCTCTATGGCTGCTGCCTTTTACCTTGTGCACATTACTTTTTATTGTACTTGTTATAATTATTTGTAATTTCTACATTTCTTTGTAGACTCTCACCTTTTTGAGGAAAATACTTTCTATTCTTGTCTGTTGACAAATAGTTGAATTGAAATAAACTCAACTCACCCAAATAAACTGGACTAGAAGTATTTTGAGGACAAGTCTGTGTCTGATTCACAGTTGTATACCAGTGTCAACATACATAAAGAATAATAGCACATTTACTGAAAGTTAACTGAATGTCAGGCCTGTACTAACCCTTTAATACACAGTCAGTGCATCAGGAGAAACCTGCAGGCATAATCTGCATTTAAAATGCAGGAAAGGGGCACCTGGGTGGCTCAGACAGTTAAACAGCTGAGTCTTAATCTTGGTCTTAGGCAGCTCAGGTCATGGTCTTGCGTTTTCTGGGTTTGTGCCCCACATGGGCTCTGTACTATCAGCCTGGAATCCTCTCTCCTTCCCTCTCTGTCCTTTCCCCACGTACGCACACAAACACTCTCTCAAAACAAACAAAAATTTATTTTAAAAAATGCAGGAAAATAGAAGTAGAGAGATTAGTTACGGCACTCAAGGCCATACCACCTGTGAATAGTGGTGCCAGGATTCAAACTGAGGTAGAATGACTCCAGAGTTCGTGACCATAATTTAATATTATCTTACAAATTTGGTATGTCAAATTGAATAAGTAGTGAATAAAACAGCTCTGCGTAATGAATATAGTTTCAATAGGCTTTGGGAGGATCGTGGCCTAGATGACCCACCTCGACCTAGAGTGAAAGAGAAGAATTCATCTCATCTGGGAGCTGTCAGGCGCTGGAAAGCTGACCCTCTACCACTGGCCTTGCATCCAGGGCTCCCAGGGCATGAGGGCATCACACGGCAAAGCATCTCCACCAGGGAGAAGCCTAAGAATACAGTGGGCTAGTGTGGAATGCCAGGTGAGCAGGCTCATCTGTTGGTAGGGTGCTCAGAACTGGGAGGTCATGGCTTTCGTGTTCATATGGTAGCACCGTGCTGCTAATAGGCTGGGAAATCGTGGGATACTCGGTTTTCACTACAATTCTTCAAGAAATTATGAAAGTATTCCACAGTTCTCTTAGTGAATCAAACTTATTAATGTTTATTTTAAATCTTTTGCAAATAAAAAGAAAGAAAATGCTGAATAAAGTTGTCTCTCATTTCCTGTTAGAACATTGTTGCTGTTGAATTTATGAAGTCCTTGACCTCATACATAGACTTGGCTGATTGAAATTGGATTACAACACCATTGTAAAACTCCAGCAAGGCTCCAATTATTTTCCAGTTCTCAAAAGTTCAGCCACTAAAAACAGTGTTACTTTGACCAAGTTACTTCATGTCCACGAGACACACTGTTCTCATCTATTAAGTAAGGGTGATCTGTATTCTACTATTCTTTCATAATCTCAAAGACAGTGACAGGGAGCATGACCCCTTAAATGCTCAAAGTGGATGATTACTATAGTATTTTTGCCTTTAAGACATTATATATCAGATTATAATTTATTTGCTGTTAGTGAGCCTTTGGTCAGAGTGCAATCCCAAGTTTAGCTTTGTTTCCATAAAAATACAACTATATACATCTGAAACTGATATAACACTGTATGTTAATTTTACTGGAAATAAATAAGTAACTACCATGATCTGAATTAAAATCAATGGCCAATTGTACACTATGTAGAAACCTAAGGTTTCTTATAATCCAGCCTGAAAGCCATTGTCCCTATTGAACCCCATAAAACAGAGAAGGTAAACTCATAGTAAAATACAATCTAAGCTGCCACAACAAATAGATATAAAATCCATTGATTAATCAATACATTTCAACCAAATAGATGTGTTGAAAGATTATAGATAATAAAATATTGGATGACCAGAGAAATCTAACCCTAACCTTAATAGGATTGTATCAAACTTTCAAAGAGTGATGTAGTTTCATTGACAATGCAATCAATATAAGAAATGTAACAACCAAAAGGCATTGCCTCCCTCCTCCTCCTCCAGCCCAAAATTCTCAGTAATGGAATTTCAGAGTAACTTATTTGAAAAGGTATGTGGAGAATAAAAATCTTCATACAAATGTTTTCATAGGAGTATAAAGTTTTTCTACACCTAGCAATCCAGTAGTAGAGACATTAATGAAAATTCTTTGTGATACTTGGTGTCCTTGTATAATAGAAATAAAGTAACCACGCGGAGTGTATATAGTCCCATTTAATTGCCAAAAATGAGCACAACCTATTAATTCAATGTCTGGCTTTCTTGTGAAAACCAAATCAGTTTTCTTAAATAGCATCTCATGATATCAATGTAACAGGGAGGAGAGGGTGATGCTCAAACCCATTTCCTGCCTCAAAACCTCTAATTAGCTGACCAACTGGCCTCATTTGCATGGGACTGAAGGTGTCCCAAGATGTGGGACATTCAGTGTTAAAACCAGGGCAGCCCTTCATCTTGATGGAGTCCCAAGAGTTTAGTTTTGCTTTCATTTCCCTTGCCTTTGGGGATGTGTTGAGTAGGAGATTGCTGCGGTGGAGGTCTAGGAGGTTTTTTCCTACTTTCTCCTCGAGGGTTTTGATGGTTTCCTGTCTCACATTCAGGTTCTTCGGCCATTTTGAGTTAATTTTTTGTGTATGGTGTAAGAAAGTGGTCTAGTTTCATTCTTCTGCACGTTGCTGTCCAGTTCTCCTGGCACCACCTGCTAAAGAGGCAGTCTTTTTTCCATCGCATACTCTTTCCTGCTTTGTCAAAAATTAATTGGCCATACATTTGTGGGCCCAGTTCTGGGTTCTCTATTCTATTCCATTGGTCTATGTGTCTGTTTTTGTGCCAATACCATACTGTCTTGATGATGACAGCTTTGTAGTAGAGGCTAAAGTCTGGGATTGTGATGCCTCC